>SJYA01002930.1:2187248-2327672 GCA_006410615.1 Neotragus moschatus | reverse complement strand
TAGTAGGTTACACGGAACTGATCTTTTGTTATTCTATTCCAGGGGAGCAGATGGACCCTACTGGAAGTCAGTTGGATTCAGATTTCTCTCAGCAAGACACTCCTTGCCTGATAATTGAAGATTCTCAGCCTGAAAGCCAGGTTCTAGAAGATGATTCTGGTTCTCACTTCAGTGTGCTAGCTCGACACCTTCCTAATCTTCAAACGCACAAAGAGAACCCTGTGTTGGTGAGTGATAGGTTGCTTGGAAATGATTGAGTAGATTCCCACCCCACCCCTAATCTAGACCAGCCTGCAAATGTAAGTACTTAGGAGATCACTATCTTTTGGGTAAAGTTGGTCGGAAAATGAAATCTGTATTTTCACAAAAATATATCTCATTTTGGATTATCTCATATATAGTGGGTCTATTGTGCATGTATACTTTTTAGGATGTTGAGTCCAGTACTGAGCAAACAGCTGAAGAAGAACAAGGAGACAGTAATAGTGGCTTCAATGAGCATCGGAAGGAAAACAAAGCCGCAGGTGAGATTCCTTTGCAAGAGTGCTCTTATTGGAGTTGGATAGATTTAAATATTATGTAATTGTGGTGAGGTATGTAAGGAAGTCTAACGCAATGTCTGGTGTGTAGTAGGTATGCAAAAGGTTGGTTTTCTAATACAGCTGATTAGATTGGTATTGTCCACATTCCTGAATTTGTATTAAAGTTTGGTGGTAAATGCCTTTTGTGCTAATATCCAGTTATCTTTTTCAGACTCTATGGATTCTTCTCATTTGGACACACATGGTTCCATCAGTCAGGTCATTGAACAGTTACCTCAGCCAAATAGGAAAAGCAGGTATATTAGTGTTTGGAGTAATTTATTTAAATGTATTAATGGATCAGTTCTTTTATCTGTGCCTGTTGTCTTGCCCTAAGGATAAAAGGATTTATTTTTGTAGAGCACTAAATTTGATTTGAGGATTGTTTTAACTAGCATTCTATTGGTACTTAAGCTGGAATCTCTTTTGTGAAGGTAGCAACTTTTTTGCACCCATATTCAAATTGTGATCTGTCTTGTGCGTGTGAAACAAAATAAGAATTCCTCATTCTTAGCTTGGGTATGATTTATTAATGGGAAAAATAATTAAAAAAATTAAGATATATTATCAAAAGTTAGGCATGGTTTCCACCTACCAACCAAAGAATCTTCACCAGTTTTAGACCCAGAATGTTTAATTCATACTCTTAACAGTATTCACTTTTTACTTTGTCTCTTGTAAATCTTTAACATTGCCCATTTGTGAATTTATCCTGTTAGGTACTAGATCGGATGTTTGATATGTACTGCCATTTAATTTCATCCTTAAAGAAGCTGTATAATGAACACATTACATTACTTCTGCTACTTAGTACTTTTGTTTTTAGACCCAACCACTTCAATCATTTATGTTACTTAGTAGGGGGGAGTGACGGGCAAAGAAGTTAAAAACCTTACACTAGAATACATTGCTAGTAAGTGGTAGACCTGGGTTTTGAGTCCTTGTAACTCAAATGCCTCTCTCTCTTTATGATTATTCAGCGCCCAAATTCTTCTAAGAGCAAGGAAGAACGCAAGAGTCTTACAGTGGCAGAATAGAAAAGGGAGTTTGTTAGGAGAATGTTAGTTTGGGGTGAAAGACTACGATATTTATCTCAAAAATAATTTTTTGTGTGTGTATGTGTTCTATTTAATACCCTGTGTTTGCACTTAAAATTTTTCTCTCAAATCATCAATTAGATTGGACACTTTAGAATAATCCGCAAATGGGTGGAGTTACTTTGGCCTGCAGGTGGGTTCTAGTTGGCCCATTCATGGTTGTTAAAATATATTTGAATTAATTGATAGAATTTAAAAATAGAGAAATTTCACATGGACCTTCAGTTTCCCATTTCTGGGATTACTAGTTCAGAAGTAATGCAACTGCTGTATTATTGGCAACAGTTGCCTAGAGCTGTGAGTAGCAGCCAATCTCTGCTTAGATGGGACATGAGTGCTGTGGTCTGTCATAGTGCCTGTAACTCACTGTTGTACCTGGACACTGAGGCCAGCTGTTCTTTTTTTTCATTTTCCTAGGGCTTGTGCTTTTGTTCTTAAACCCAACCACTTCAATCATTTATGTTACCTTTCTTTGCTTTTTGTAGGCGTTTAAGTTTTTCTGATACCTCTTTAGGATCCACGTGCCAGGCTTATCTATGTTTTTGTGGCTCAGGACCCGGGTTTGAACCACTGGGGACAGAATGCGTGCGTACCCGTTGTTATAAATGGATGGTACTGTTTTGAGAATTCTCATGCTGCTACTTTTCCCTTTTTGCATGAACATGTTGCTCTTTCTTTAAAAAAAAAAAAAAAACAAACTTTGAATGCTTACATTCAGTAAACGTGCAAGCACTGTGGCGGGTGTTTTAAATCATCTTTGCCATCATAGAGCTTACACTTTAATAGAAGAGACATATGTTGAATAATTACATAAATAGTTATTCAGTGAAAATTGTGATCATTGTAAATCTGGGGGATAAGGGAAAACCTTTTTGAGAAGATGATGTAAATTATAAATACAAATTTGTTAGGCATAGTTGAAGGGATGGGGAGAAGTGTGGCATGTGGGAGGCGGAACTTTCCAGACAGAGGGAACAGCATGTGAAAAGGCCACGAAACTGCAAAGAATGTGGGGTTGATTCCAAAAGAATGAAAGCTCTAGAAAACACGTGTACTGATCTCTTTATGTTGTCTGTATTCGTTATAGCAGACATTTTGAAAAGCTGCTTGTGAGTTTTAGACATCATAAAATTCCAGAAGATCTTCCTCTCTTTATCTGTTGTCTTGCTGATGTAAGCTTTTGGTCCTAAACATGGAACGTTGTAAAATATGCCAAATATTTTTTTATTTCTGTTAAACGTTTAAAAAATTGAGATGATGATGAATATTTATTTTTATTTATTCAGACACGCCAGGTTCTTGGTTATGTCAGGGCTGTGGCACGCAGGATCTTTGATCTTTGTGGTGGTGTGCGGGATCTTTAGTTGTGGTGTGCAAACTCTCAGTTGCAGCTTGTGGGATCCAGTTCCCTGACCAAGGATTGGACCTGGGTCCGCTGCATTGGGAGTGTGGAGTCATAGCCATTGGACCACCAGAGAAGTCCCAGGATGATTATAGATTCACATGCTTTTGTAAGAAATAGCACAGAGATTTTTTTGTATACTTTTCCCAGTTTTCCCCAGTGGTACCATTTTGCAGAACTATAGTATAATTTCACAACCAGAATATCGCATTGCTAAAATTCAATGAAATTATTCAGAGTTCTCTAGTTCTACTTGTACTCATGTGTGTATAATTTTTATACTGCTCAATTGTCTGTGTAGGTTTATCCCCCACTGTGACCAAGATGCTAACAGTTCCAACACCACAAGGAGCTCTAGTATTGCCCTTTTACAACCACATCCGTCCCCTTCACCTGCACTTGAACCCCTGGCAACCAGTAATTAGCACCATCCTCGGGACTTCCCTGGTGGTCCAGTGGTTAAAATTCCGTGCTTTCAATCCTGGGGCTACAAGTTTGATCCCTGGTTGGGAAACTGAGATCCTACATGCTGCAAGGAGCAGCCAAAAAAAATTAAAGACCATCCTCTATTGGTAAAGTTTTGTCACTTAAATAAGATCATATACTATATAATCTTTGAAATTAAGATTTATCTGAGTTGTTGTATGTATCGGTGGTTTGTTTTATGGGTGAGTAGTGTTCCATGGTATGGATGTACCACAATTTGTTTAACCATTTACCCGTTGAAGGAAATCTGGGTTTTTATAAGTCTTCATATCTCTGGGGTAAATGGCCAGGGGGACAGTTGCTAGCACATGGTAGTTGCATGTTTTTTGTTTGTTTTTTTTTTAAGAGAATGCTGATCTGCTTTCTAGAGTGGAGGTATCATTTTACAGTCCCACTGGCAGTATATGAGCTATCCAATTTCTGTCCATTCTCGCCAGCGTTTGGTGGTGTCACTCTTTTAGCCATTCTGATAGTGTGTGGTGATACCTCATTGTGTGTATGTTTTTTTTAAAAAACAATTTTATTTATTTACTTATTTTTGGCTGTGCTGGGTCTTTGTTGCTGTGCAGGCTTTTTTCTAGTTGCGGTGAGTGGGCTTCTCGTTGCAGAGTGGCTTCTCTTGCTGCAGAGCCTGGACTCTAGGCGCACAGGCTTCAGTAGTTGTGGTTCCAGAGCTCTAGAGCACAGGCTCAGTACTTGTGGCGCAGGCCCTTAGTTGCTCCGAGGCATGTGGGTTCTTCCCAGATAAGGGATTGAACCTGGCCTTCCCTGGTGGCTCAGACGATAAAGCGTCCGCCTGCAGTGTGAGAGACCCGGGTCAGGAAGATCCCCTGGAGAAGGAAATGGCAACCCACTCCAGCACTCTTGCCTGGAAAATCCCATGGACGGAGGAGCCTGATAGGCTACAGTCCAAGAGGTCATAAAGAGTTGGACTGACTGAGCAACTTCACTCCTGCATTGGCAGGTGGATTGTTTACCGCTGAGCCACCAGGGGAGCCCTCGTTGTGGTTTTAATTTGCGTTTCCTTAGTGGCTAATGATGTTAAACACTTTTTCACATGCTTCTTTGCATCTGTACATCCTCTTCAAGGAAATGTCTGCTCATATATTTTGGCTATTTTGTAACTGGGTTTTATTTTGTGTTTTGAGAATTCTAATATTCTGTGTACTAGTTCTCTGTAGGATATGTGGTTGCAAATATTTTCTCTCTGGCTTGTCTTTTCATTAAGAGTTTTTTTTTCATGGAGCATGTTTTTAATTTTTATGAGGTCTGTTAAATGCTTTTAACAGAAATATAAATGCATAGATTATTTTAAAAACAACATAAAAATCAAAGAGTCCATTCCCACTGTTGGTTCCCTTTCACAGAAGTAATCCTTTTTACCACAAGAGGTAACCCTTTTTAAGTGTCAGTGTTTTTACTTCTCTGGGAGGTTATCTTTTTAGCTTTTAATATTGTTGTAAAACTAAGTAACATTTCAGTATTGTCATTTCTTGTTTAATCAGATTAAGACATTTGAGTTCTGTAATGAAAGATGAGGTTTAACTCAAAACAACACTTTTCTAATTTAAAAAAATATATATTTATGTATGGCTGTGTAGGGCTTTCGTTCTGGTGTGGGCTCTGTAGCTGTGGCGTGTGGAATCTTAGTTCCCTGATGCGGATTGAACCTGCACCCCATGCACTGGGAGGCAGATTCCTAACCGTTGGACCACCAGGGAAATCCCAGCAGAGAAAGTTTTTAACTTTCCCAGCAGAAAACTCCTAACTTTTGATAATAATTATGTTAGTTTTTTTATTGGCTAGATTTATCTTTCTAAATGGCATATTTAAACATTTGTTTTCTTTTTCCATCAGTTTTGGATAGTGGACAAAATCTGATTTATTTCAGATCTGCTCTGATTCACCTAATTATTCTACAAATATTTACTGAATATTTCCTATATGCCAACCACTTTTGAGTTTTGGAGATACAGAGTGATCAGAAGAGATAAGAAAGTTTAGGCCTTAATGTAGCTTATATTCTTTTATGGGATATAGCAGTTATCTGATAAATATGTAAAAATCTATAGTGTCTTACACTCTGATAGGCCTCAGAGAAAAATAAAGTGGAGAATTGGATGGGAAACATCAGTGGAGTTGCAAGTTTAGACAAGGTGACTTAGGGGGTGCTTCCCTGATGTGACATTTGACTAAAAATCTTGAGTAAGTGATCTCTACTGTTATTTGGATAAATATAATCTGCACATAGAGAACAGCAAAAGGCCCTGAGGGAAGAGTGTGCTGGACTATTTGAGAAATGATGACAAGGTTAGTGTGGCTGCCTTGGAGTGCTGGAGAGGAGTGGAAAAGAGGTCAGAGAAGTAAGGGGGGAACCAGAATATATAAGGCCCTTATGGATCATTGTGAGGCATTTGGCTGTTACTTTTAGTGAGATAGGAAGGTCTTTAATAGCTTTGATCAGAGGAATGACATGCTCTTACTTAGATTCGAACAGCATCACTCTGGCTCCTGGATCAAGAATAGACTAATACCTGGATAAAGCTGGGAAAAATAAAAATTAAAGAAGCTGTTCAAGTTAAATTTAAAAGTAAAATCTGAAGGGAGAGCAAGGGCAGAGGCAGAAAGACCAGCTAGGAGACTCTTGAAATAATTTAGGCGAAATGTGACAGTGGCTGGACCAGTGTAGAGGTAGGATGAGAAGTGTGAGCTTCTGGGTTTTTGAAATTAGGATTCAAAGTCAGATTGGATGTTAAGTATGAGGGAAATGAAGGAGGTAACGGTGGTTCCACATTTTTGGTTTGGGAACTAGAAGAATGGAATTGCTGTTGATTGAGATGGAGAAGATCAAACAGGAAAATCACTTCCAGGCTTGTTAAAGTTGAGTTGCCTTTTCAATTGCCAGTTGGAGGCAGTTGATGATGTGAAAGTCTAGAGCTCAGGAGGAAGATCTAAGCTGGAGATTAAACATTGCAGAGTCATAAGCATATGGATGGTATTCAAGGCCATGAGTATGGATAAGATCACTAAAGGGATGAGTGTAGGTGAAGAAGAGGTTCAAGGACTCATTGTGCCCAGCAGCATTTAGAGGTTAGGGATGTGAAGAAAACCACCAAAAGAGGCTGAAGAAGATCCAGGGTGTGTGATTAGTGCTTTTTTTTTTTTGTTTTTTTTTTTTTTGCTCTTCTACTTTTTTGTCATACATGCTCTTGACTTTCTTTCCCTATTTCCCAGGGTCTTGCATCTGGTCCTCCCAGTTGTGTAGGTAAAGTTCTGTTTTATTTTGTGAAAGTCTTTACTCAGTCCTTCTTCTCTTCCTTGGATCATGGTTCCCAACTTTGCAAATCCATGTTTTCATCTCTTTCATGCTGCTTAAACTTACGTTTAATGGTCTTTATGTGAAATGTTAGATAGATAGAAAGTTAAAAGGAAACAAAAAATGTCATCTATAATTCTGCCACCCAGAGGCTAATTCCAGTAAATATTTTGGCTTATTTTCTCTCTCTTTTTTTTTTGTGTGCACTTGATTTACATAGTTGAGATGTGGAAGGTAAAAGTTTGTGTGTTTCTTGACCTTTTTGCTTATCAACATGAGCAGTTAATTTTCCCTGACAATTAAAGCTCTTACTAACATTTGCCCCATGATTTTTGTTGTAAAAGTTATGCATTTTTTTCTGTGTGTGTATAAAATATACTGTTTTGGGGAGCTGGATCATTTGAAACTAAGTTGCAGAAATCATAATTCCCCCTCAAATACTTTAGAATTCATCCCCTAAGAAAAATACATTATCCTGTATAATCATAATTCCCTTAGCACACCTAATATCGATTCCATAATACCTAATAATATAGTTTGTGTTCATATTTTCCCAGTTGTCTCAAAGATGTCTTTATTTTATATACATAAATTTTTTGTTTTGTTTGGATTATGTATATCTATTTTGTCCAGTATCTAGTCCAGATATACAATTTACACATTGTATTTGGTTGTTTTGTACATATTTAACAGCTGCATAAATTCCATTTTATGGATTATGAAATTAGTTATTTACCTACTGTTGGGCTTACATACAGTGGGTTATTAGTCACAGTGAACTTTGAAAGTGAGTTTGTTTAAGAATCTTTTAATTTTTTAAGCTATTTCTTATAATTGAAATTACTAGGTATGATAATGTTTTAGAGCTCTTGATACATATTTTCTAGTTCTTCAGAAAGGTTCTATTTAGTTTATACTCTCATGAAGAGTATGTGATAATGCTAATCTTAACCTCAGCAGCACTGAATAGTAGGACAATATTTACTTTTTTTTTTTTCTAATTTGATTGGCAACTAATGGTTTCTCTGATTTCTTACATGTTTAAAGATACTTGTATTTCTGGGTTTTTTTGTGAGTTGTCTCTGTTGTTCATTTATATCTTAGGCTTCTTATAAATTCCTTGTATTCTATGAAGATGATTCTTTTGTTATATTGTTGCAGATATTTTTTCCTAATTGTTTATGTCTTAAACTTTTGTTTATCATTTTTTGACCTGTGATGTTAATCTGAATTTTTTCCTCAAACGCTTTGTGGGTCTATGTTATGTGTTCTAAAAGTTTTTGCAAAAATGCCTTTGTTAATTGTGTCCTGTTTAACAGCTGTATTTTAGAGCCCCTTCTCTGCACATCTAATGCGCATCTTCTTTTGTCAGTAATTCTCTTCAGTGTGAGATTTTTCTGTCCCTGCTCATGTTTTTTTCAGAGAAAGATAAAAATGAAGTATGTTTGTTTCCTCCTTCTGACTCATGTTTGTATTAATTCTGTACAGTGTTTTGAGTTGTTAACCTTTTAGGTGCTTTCTGTAGAAAGAAGCAGTAATGGGGGTGAGGTTTTTTTTACTTTTTCACACTTACTTAAAAAGTGGTATGATGTGTGGGGAGTCACAGAAAAATTCAGAGTTCTTTGAGCAGGGTATTCCATCCTATCTGGGAATACATGATTGTGTCTTTTTGCTATGTAGTGTTTTGGGAATGTCAGTGGAATCTGCTCCTCCTGTAAGTGAAAAGAAGGAAGAAGAGATGGAAGAGAAGGAGGAGGAGGAAAAGGAAGAAGATACTCCAGATGATACCACACACTCCCTTAGAGCTGAAGGTAGCTTTATGCCTTTTTCAGGATAGTAGAGTGGTCTAGTCCCTTTAACATGGACATTGCAAATGCCTCAAATTCTCCTTATCAGGCTGTAGATGTCTCATCATTAAGTATAGTCATTAGGAAATTTGCTAGTAGTCTAAGATAGTCCACCTAATTTGTTCAGGAATTTTTAGCTCATTGTCTGGCCTCCTTTCTGCACATTGCCGCTGCCTCTTCTTGTATTGATTCGTTTTTCAGGTATCTGGGAGCTATACGCCTGGTAGGGTGGAATCGCAGTCTGAACTGCACTGCTGTGTGTGTACGTGCATGTGTGCGCGTGTGGCACTTACGTATTTCTTTAGAAAGTAGACAGTCTGCCTTTATTAGGTATCTGTAAGGTTTTATAGTACACAGGTTTTTACTTCATTATGCATTTCTCCCCTTTGCTTTCAGTGCTTTTATTCTTAGTTTTATTTTGAAAAAACTTGCACAGGTGGGGCAGGGCTTTGATGTGAAGGACTTAGTATGACTTTCTTTTGCTGAAGGGTAGCACCTTGCATAGCACATAATATGGAATGATTCCTGATTTTTTGGGGTTTTCTTCCTAGATTCTGCCTCATCACAGTTGGGCTTTGGGGTTCTGGAACTCTCCCAGAGCCAAGATATTGAGGAACAAACTGTGCCATATGAAATAGACAGAGAGCCTCTACAGTCAGTAACCACCAACTCTGGGTATACTCGGCTACCTGATGTTGATGCTAATATTGGTACGTAATGTGTGTTCTGGCATTTAGAGTTGTTTATAAGTGTTTTCTTCCCATGCTAGTTGTGTTTTCCTTGATGTATTTTATGGCTATCTAAGTTAAGGTAATCTAAGTTTAGTAGAGTTGCAGAGTTGCCTGGCAAATATGTGTGAGTTGATGGTTTACATGCTAAGGGTTTTTGGTAAGTGGGTAAAGGCTGTTTTCCTTTTTGGAATGATATACCTGTGTATATTTTCAGTTTGTGTTTCTTTCTTTAGCATCTTTGCCCTTTAAAAAGCATTTGGGACTACTAGTAGTATTTTGAAAAATTAAATATCTCCTTCCTATCTTCTTCTAAAACTTGAAGCAGTTAAGCATGAAGAACAGTCTAATGAAGATATCCCCATGGCAGAACAGCCCAGCAAGGATATCCCTGTGGTGGAAGAGCAAAATCCACCACCTGCAAGGTAAACCAACTTCTTCCTGGAAAGTGTTTTTGGGTGTTTACTATCGGGTTGTACTTATTTCACTTGGCCAGGTGGAAACATTTTTAGAAATTCTTGATTTTCTCCCCCCCACCCCCTTTCCCTGGGCATATTTTTGGTTCAGTAGAAACATTTATTGTTTATAAATTTTTATTTAGTCCTTATCTTTAGGCATATTAAAAATCCAGTTTATTGCTGTTGTAATTGTGAGGATGAACCCTTTATTCTTGGTTGCTACTCCTCTCTGTTCTTTGTCTGCAGAAGCACCATGTCTCTGTGGGATGTCTTTCTAGCATCTCTGTTATAGGAGTCACAGGAATATTGTATTTGGGAGTCCACTGTTTTTATACCTGAGGAACACCCAGATTGCTCTGTGTCCTCAGGTATCCTGCATCTGGTAGTTTATGATATAAGATAAATAGGGAAGTGTTCTTTCTGCATGTCCTTTAGTCTCTTAACTTGGTAGGAATGACCAGTTGATCTCTGTTCTGCCTGTGGTGATTGCTATATCCCAAACAGCATTATATCTGATCAATAGTTCAGGTTTAGATGTGGCAGAGGACAAGTGGAATATTTTCGTTTTGGAGGAGGGAATGAATAAAGATTTAGTATCCTGTTGTTTCTTCTTTCAGTTAGAAACAGTGGGAAATATGGTACTGAACAAAGTTGAATATAAAGAGAGGTCAGCTTTCTGTGGTGGATTCATGTTGATGTATGGCAAAACCAATACAATATTGTAAAGTAATTAACTTCCAATTAAAATAAATTTATGTTAAAAAAAATAAATTTATGTTTTAAAAAAAAAATAAAGAGAGGTCAGCTTTCTAATGCAAAACACCCAGCTAAACTGCAGCTGACTTTTCCCACTCTTTAGGAAATTGCTCTTTAGCTGATTTTGCTATGCTATTTACCCTGGGGAATGGCAGAGTAGGTAAACCTCATGAGTCTCTGGAAAGGAGCCAGCAGTGAGTGTCTTACACATGTAAGTAGTATTCGTGGTGAGTTTTGATATGGGCCTTAGGTTGAGTAGATCAAATCGAAAAGGTCAGCAGGGACTTCCCTGATGGTCCATTGGCTAAGACTCCATGCTTCCAGTGCAACGGGCCTGGGTTCAATCCCTGGTCAGGGAATTAGAGCCTACAGGCTGCAGCTGAAGATCCTTCATGACACAACAAAGACCTGGCACAAGCAAACAAATACTTAAAACAGAGAAAAAGGTCAGCAGAAGATAACGTGTGTGGATGATGCAGAGGATAATTTACATCCAAGCCCTTTCTGTGGCAGGTCGTTGTTCCTTCTGGCATTGTTGTGTCCTTGATCACACACCTTCATGCACGTCTAGATAACAACATGAGTAGTAGAAATCCCTAAACCACTGACCAGAAATCTTGGACAGCATGCAGCGCTGCAGTGAGCAGCGTGGAGAAAGAGATTTTGCTGTGTGAGAGACTGAGACACACTCTGAAAGAGGCTGAGAGCTTTGCATCATTATAAAGAGTAGCTTATTTCACTTTTAACAAATAGTTTTTGAAGGTTTTGAAATGAATAAAGGAAAACACAGAATAGGAAAAGCTTCTTAGTTCAAAGATGATAGCCTTTGAACACAGTAATTCTTTCTTCTGGTGATATGAATTTCCTAGGTCAGAGGACATGCCTTCTAGTCCCAAAGTGTCTGCTGCTATGGAAGCAAAAGAACAGAAGTCTGCTCAAGAACTTCCAGAAGGTGGGATACAGGTTCAGAAGTCACCGGATCCTGAGGTTTTGTCAACTCAGGAAGACTTGTTTGATCAGAGCAATAAAACAGGTACAAAGAATAATTAGTTGCCGTAGCTCTTCTTTTCTGAAGGTCTCAACTTTTGTTTCTGTTCTGAGGCTACTGTTTTAAGATAGAAGGCACTTTGTAGGTATGCAGACATTTGTGATACAGAAGGAAAGTATATTTCTAGCTAATTAATGAGAAGGGCTTTTTGGAAATGATTGCTATTTAACATTTTAGCATAATTTTCTTTCTCTTTTGGAAATGGACATACTGAATAATAATAATAATAATATAGCAGATTTAATGTTATGGACTGTGTAACATACTGAGTAGCTATTTCTGTTATCCTAAGTCTTCAAATCTTAAATAATATAATTAAGTGAAGATTTTTATATTCACCTAGGTAACAGTCTACTTATTCATCTGTTTATTAGTTCATATAACCACAAGTAGGAAGTTATGATCTAGCAGAAAGAACATAGTACTTTCAGAAGTAGACTGGTATTTGTTTCAGATTTTGTTAACCCCCACCAATGCCCTGTTCTGCAACCTCACAGGGCCAAAAAGCTTTAGTCACAATCAGCAAATTATGATGTATTGGTTGTAAGTAGGAAAGAAGAGAAGGTTATGTTCCTTTACTGTGTGGTGAATGTGTGCAGGACATACAGAGAGTCACCATGAAGCCTTTTCTGGTCTCTCACTAAAGTTACAAGGTTGTGTTTAAGAAATTTCTTTATTTTTGCAATTAAAACAGCAGATACTCAATTCATTGCTAAGGAGAAGGGACCCACAGGAGACTCTTCATAGTATAAATCACTAATAGCTGCTCATATATCCTTTTACTTAGGTATTAGCATTTTTTCTGTCCTTTGAGAAGCTCAGGTTTCTAATCATGAAAAATTGCTGCATTTATATTATCAGGTGTCATGCATTTGTTTTGATTTCTCTCATCTGCATCATGGCATGAACTTTACTTCACCTTAGGTAGAACTTGAAGACTCACTTACAGCAATAGAAACATCACAAGAAAGAGCAGCCAGGGAGAGGTTTAAGGGTTCTGGCTTTTCCTCTCCAAGCTTCGATCATGATGGAAAGGATTAAAGAGTTCTTTTTGTCAATTCTTTTTTAAAGAAATTCATAATTTATTAAGGAGGGGGGTGTTTAATGGTTACTCAAGATTTGTGTTAGAATGCCATTCTGTTTTGTCAGTTGCTCAGTTGTGTCTGACTCTGTGACCCCATGGACTGTAGCCCGCCCAGCTCCTCTGTCCATGGAATTCTCCAGGCAAGAATACTGGAGTTGGTAGCCATTCCTGTCTCCAGGGGAATCTTCCCCACTCAGGATCGAACCGTGGTCTGCATTGCAGGCAGATTCTTTGCATTCATTAACTGAACTGCAGTTAGAAAATAGTTGTTGCCTTCGTGGCAGCCACCCATCCACATGGGTGGAAATATGAATATTACTCTTTCTGTAGTACTGAGTGTTTTGTTTTGTTTGTTTTTGTTTGTTTTGTTTTTTTGACAGTTCAATAATGTCAATATGAGAAGTAAATGCAACTGGAATTTTTTTTTTCTCAGTGGCTTCTGATGGTTGCTCTACCCCTTTAAGGGAGGAAGGTGGGTGTTCTCTGGCCTCCACACCTGCTACCACTTTGCATCTCCTGCAGCTCTCTGGTCAGAGATCCCTTGTTCAGGAGAGTCTTTCCACGTGAGTAAGCTGAAAATAGCCCTTTCAGGGAAACATGGGCCTTATGGTCTTAAGGCTAAGGTTGAAAGAGCTAAAATTGGTAGTCCAGAACTCTTTTGAAGCAAAGACGTAAACTCTAGGCTTAAGAATTTGGGGGAATAAGAACTTAGTGGAATTATTGAAGACAGGTAGATCTGCTTTCCCATTTGGAGCCCAAAGGTTTCACCAGGGAAGAAATTGGCCAGTTATTTAGAGAGACTTACATGTCTAAAATAAGCTGCTTGCTGCTCCATTTGAGGAGGGGTTATGCTAGAGTTGATAATAATTGGATTTCTTTGTCTGTGTGTAGGAGTGAATATTCGTCTCACATCTGCAGTTGAATGTTTTTTTTTTTTTTTAGCACTTTCTCATCATGCTTTTCAGTCATAATGTCCTTGTATCCAATTAGTTACTTTCTTTTGTAATCATATGGCTTTTTCCAAATTTTTTTTTTTTTTTTTTTGTCTCATTTTGGATACGTCTGGTATGAGAAATAGTTACTGAAGTATTATTCATGGCTCTCCTACCAATCTCAGCTGTTTGTGAGAAATACTAATAAGTATTGTTTGACTGACTTAAATATTTTTGATATCGAGAAGTAGAAAACGAATGGAAAACTGTGGCTCTGGTAAAATAACCTGTGATTCTCTCTTTACATAAAGGAATTCCTCAGATCTTGTTGCTCCTTCCCCTGATGCTTTCCGATCCACCCCCTTTATCATCCCTAGCAGTCCCACAGAGCAAGAAGGGAGAAAAGGTGAGCTCTCTTGAACTGTCTGTCGATCTCAGATTAGCAGTGGAGCAGCATCTCTGCCCTGCAGCATGTGTTTCTTTGTGTGTTAGAACACTGAGACCGGAACTGTTCACTAGGACTCAAGTCTAACCTTCTGCATTGTGGCCTAGTGAGAAGTGCTTGCCTCAGTTTTTTGCTCTTCTCGACTGATTTTTCCTGAGTTATGTATTGACAACTTAATTTTTGAAAAGACCCTTAAAGGGACAATTGTTCAAGTTGAACTCAGATGAATTACTATAGTGAAGAATTTTATTACTATTGGCCTGCTGGTTTCCAACAACATGGTAACATGTTCCTAGTTAGAGGGAACCAAAAGTTGTTTCTTTTGTTCTTTATAGGTTATTTCACTATTATTGAAGCAGTTTTAGCCAGAGTGGTTAGGGGCAGGTGGTAGAAAGTTTGACTTCATTCCCTTCCTCCTTTGAGGACCTAGTGATTTTATATTACTTTATTCATAGGAGAGATTTCCTTTTTATCTATGTCATTATCTAGACCTCTTTTGCCCTGTTCTAGTCCCTCAAGATATTTCAAATTCCTCCTGGTATACAAAGCCTTTTCCAGTGAATTCCATGATTTTTTCCCTTCTCCTCCTTTCACATAGCAATAATGGCACAATAGCTAATATTTATTGAACGCTTAGTTTATGCCAGGCACTGTTCTTTGTGTTTCTCTTCAGTTCTAGGTGCTTCTCTTCGTGTTTTTTTTTTTTAATTCTCACAACAGTTCTGAGAAGTAGGTGTTACTTTTATCCCCATTTTACAGATGAGAAAATGGAGGCATAGAGAGATTTCACATCTAAGTCATAGAGGCAAGGTTTGAACTTGGGCACCTACCACCAAAGGCTGTGTTAATGGGTTTTAATTTACCTGTGACAAAATTTAATCTTAGACTTTTCTTCTGTCAAAGAGTTTGTGTCTGGTTATTTTCTCTTGAAATCAATGTAGGTGTAGCTAAGGGGACTAATACCATTCTAAGCATAATGGGATTAGATATCTTCAATGAAAAATAAAGTGAATCCATTCTATTGATGCAAAAAATACTGTTAATGCAAATTAAATTTGGTTTATCCTTGATCTTATTTTATTCTATCTATAGTGTGAACACTGAAGATATATAAAAAAATGTTAAAAATGCTTTCTCCCTGACTGTAAACATAGTTAGTACTTACAGTAGAAAGTTTGGAAAGCATATGGGAAAGTAATGAGAAGAGAATAAAAATCACCTGTGATACCACAACCCAGGGGTAATTAGTATTTGGATATGCTTATTTCCTTTTAGAGTTTTTCTATACATGAATATAAAGAAGTATGTTTACACATTTGAGATCATGTTATGTATATGATTCTGTGTTCTTTTTTTTCATGTAACATACTGTATTCTCCCTTGTCAATTATATTCTAGATTTAATGTATTTGCTTAATATGTGAATAACTGTGGGACTGTGTATGCTTTTTATATTTGTTTTTAATGTCTAAGAATATTAACCTAAAGCCTTTTTATATGTAGCGCTTAGAACAGTCCTTAATAAGTGCTTTGTCATGGTGGTAAAGATGATACAATGGTAAAAAAGTGGTAAAAAAGATAAAATGAAATTACTTAACACAGCTGTGGTAGTGTAATAAAGGTCTACAGCACCAGTTTCTGAACCTGTCTAGATTGGAGTGTGCGTGTGCCACCCAAGCGAAGCAGCCGGGGTAGATAGGCATTGAGGTTGAGGGGAGCTGGTAGCTTGATTATAGGGAAAAACTAAACGATGTGGGTAGTATGTGAGAGTGGTCTAAAGGGAAGCCTGCTTAGAGCTTCAAGATGTAAGGGGAAAAAGGGTTGATGAATCAAATGCCTAGCCGGCTAGGCTGACTCTGAGGAAGGTCCTGTTAGCCTATAGGTGGATAGAGTGCTATGGGAAGGCAGTATTTGTGTTTTGTTTGTTTTCCTCCTGAGCAGTTTGTACCAGGGTTAGTGTCCTGTATTTAGTTCTTTGGTAAATCATTACTGACTGACATTGATATATTTTTTTTCCCCTCCTTTATTTGTCCTAGCATCCACCTCTGCACTTAACAGTTGTTAATACAAATAAAATGAGTTCATACCTCTCTAGATGTGTACCTAGAGTGGTGAGCAAGTTCACTGCCTTTCAAGGCCTGTGGTTAAATTAGATGCCATTAATCTGGGTGTTCCTGAGCAAACTATGAAAACTGAGCTATAATCAGGAAAGGGGCTCAGAGGAACCAAGTTAATTTGCTCTCATATAGATGGATGGGTGTCCCTAGATGAACCCTGTTTTAATTTATATCTGAGTATTTTAGGAGTGTGGACTTCCCTCCCCTGGGGGAATAAAGTATTGCTAGATTTCTAGGACTCAATCTTCTATTAACCTATCAGTTTTTCTAAAAAGTCACTTTTTTAAGGAATGAAAATCTCTGAATATAATTACTAGTGGTATTGGAACATGAATAGTACTGATGAGTGCTTCCTTCTCAATTTGTTTTCCCTATTTTAAACTAGATGAGCCAATGGATATGTCAGTGTTATCTGAAGGAGGAGAGTCTTTTCAGAAGAAACTCCAAGATGATGAGCCAGCAGAGATGGAAAACCCCCCTCTCCCCGCTGAGCCCAGTATATCGCCACAAGCCTCGACACCAGTATCTCAGAGCACACCAGTCTTCACTCCTGGTTCACTTCCTATTCCATCCCAGCCTGAGTTTTCTCATGTGAGTATTGTAGAATAAGGTTTTTCCTCCTAACGTCTTTTTTTTTTTTTTTTTTTAAAACAACTGTATTGAGGTATGGAGAAGGCAATGGCACCCCACTCCAGTAGTCTTGCCTGGAAAATCCGATGGACAGAGGAGCCTGGTAGGCTGCAGTCTGTGGGGTCACTAAGAGTCAAACAAGACTGAGCGACTTCACTTTGACTTTTCACTTTCATGCATTGGAGAAGGAAATGGCAAACCCACTCCAGTGTTCTTGCCTGGAGAATCCCAGGGGTAGGGGAGCCTGGTGGGCTGCCGTCTATGGGGTCGCACAGAGTCTGATACGACTGAAGCGACTTAGCAGCAGCATTGAGATATAATTTACAAACCATAAAACTCGCCCATTTTGTGTGTGATTTAGTGATATTTTAGTAGATTTATACACTTGTGGGAGATGGTGAAGGACAGGGAAGCCTGGCATGCTGCAGTGCATGGGGTTGCAGAGTCAGAGGCAACTGAGTGACTGAACAACAGCAATAGCAATGGACTTGTGCACCTGTCATGGTCTAGTTTTAGAACATTTCCAGTCACCTAATGTCTGATGTACTTTTTATGTTTAAATTTTGTACTGTGTCTTTAAACTTCTTGAAATGTTACTTTGAAATTGAAAGGCAGCATTAATCATTATTCTACCTTAAGGCCACAAACTTCTCACTAAATCAACCCTAGGCTTTCTACCAATTGTTATTAATGAAAATTTCAAGATGTTCAAGGGCCTCAAACTTCTTTTTGGAGAAACCACTTTTGGGAGCCTCCTGATTTCTACTTTGTGCTATTGCTTTCTATTCCCGGTGTAGAACTGTCTGGAGATGGTCCTTACCTGTCTTTNCTTCTCACTAAATCAACCCTAGGCTTTCTACCAATTGTTATTAATGAAAATTTCAAGATGTTCAAGGGCCTCAAACTTCTTTTTGGAGAAACCACTTTTGGGAGCCTCCTGATTTCTACTTTGTGCTATTGCTTTCTATTCCCGGTGTAGAACTGTCTGGAGATGGTCCTTACCTGTCTTTGTGTTGGATTCCTCTTGGGCTCCATGTCTTCGAGCTTGATTTACGCCCTCATTTTGGTGGAGGACGTTCTTTAGTAGCAGACTTTCTACTCTCATACTTGATTCATAGTTTGTAGGAGTATAGAATTTTATGTTGGAAATAATTTTCCTTTAAACTTTTTGAAAGCATAGCTTCACCATCTTCAAAGTTCCAATGTTGCTGTTGAGAAGTGTGGCCAGTTTGATTTTTTTAGTATTTATTTATTGATTTGGCTGCATTGGGTCTTGGTTGCACATGGGATCTATATGGTGGCACATGGGTTTAGTTGCCCTGCAGCATATAGAATCTTAGTTTTCCAACCAGGGATTGAACTCGAATCCCCTGCATTACCAGGAGGATTCTTAATCACTCAACCACCAGGCATGTCGCTGTTCAGTTTGATTTTGATCCTTAATATGTGAGTTGTTATTTTTCCTTACTGGAATCTTGTAGAATTTTCTCTTTATCCTCAGTGTTCTGAAACTTCCAGATCCTTGACATAAGTCTGTTTTTATTTTGTATTCATTAGTTCTCAATCTAGAAAGTCAAGTTGTTCAGTTCAGGGACATTTAATTATTTAATTTCTTCCTCTTTGTTCTTTTTTTAATGGAATACCTATTGTTTGGATATTCAAAATCCTAGGATAGTCTTGAAGTTTTATTTTTGTTATTTTGTGCCCTACTTCCCATCTCTCTCTGTCCTTTTGTTTAACTTTCTGGATGATTTCCTCAACTATTTTTTTTTTTTTAATTAAAAGCCCCCACTTTATTGAGATTTAACTCATGCACCATATTGTTCAGCCTTTTAAAGTGTAGTCAGGTGGCTTTTAGTATAAATTGTGCAGTTATTCATGACAGTCTAATTTTAGAACATTTTCATCACACACAGCCCCTCCTTTCAAAAGACCCCATGCTTATTAACGGTCATTTCCATTTCCCCTACTTTCAGCTCTAGTCAATCCCTAATCTACTTTGTGTCTTTATGATTTTGCCTGTACTGGGTATTTCATATACAGTAAGTGGAATTACACAGTTTGTGATTGGTTCTTCAGTGGAATGTTTTCACAGCTCATGCATGTTGTGGTATGTATTAGAACTTTATTCCTTTTTATTTTGAATAATACTGTGTGTGTACGTATCACATTTTATTCATCCATTTATCAGTTGATGGACATTTGGATTGTTTCCTCCCTTTTTGGTTATTATAAATAATGCTATGTACATTCATGCACAAGTTTCTCTGTGAATGTGTATTATATCTATTATATGTAATCATAATTTATTTATCATTATATATAATTAAGAGTGCAGTTACTAGGTTTAACTATCTTTTAACCTTTCTCTGAGCTATTGATTTCTACTCTTGGGTTTTTAATTTCTATACTTTTTTTTTTTTTTTCCTCAAATGTTCTCCGTTTTAAAAAAAGATTAGCATTTTGTCATTTTATAGGTATACTATCTTCAGTTTAGTTCAGTTGCTCAGTTGTGTCCGACTCTTTGTGACCCCGTGAATTGCAGCATGCCAGGCCTCCCTGTCNCACATATTGCTGAAGCCTGGCTTGGAGAATTTTGAGCATTACTTTACTAGCGTGTGAGATGAGTGCAATTGTGCGGTAGTTTGAGCATTCTTTGGCACTGCCTTTCTTTGGGATTGGAATGAAAACTGGCCTTTTCCAGTCCTGTGGCCACTGCTGAGTTTTCCAAATACTATCTTATCTCCCTAATCATATTAATATTAGTTTTTGAGACGTTTTCTCCCTGTAACGGTCACTGTTTCTTCAAATACATTTTAGTTTTGTTAGTTGTGTGTTTCACGTTTGAATTAGAGGCTTTCTTCTAATTTAAGAGTATGATGGTAAATCCTTGATTGTCTGCCTCCTTTAAGAGTGAAATCCTAGAAAACAGGTTAGAAGTTCTGAATTAGCGGTTGGTGCTTCTTGTTTCTGGTATTTACTGTGGTGTGATCTGTAGGACCATTTCTGGGGTCTCCTAATGTCAGTATCTTGATTTAACTCCTCTTGTTCAGGTTCCCTCTTGTCTGCCATTACTTTAGAAATCTATGCTGAAAGAGGACTGGGGGTGTTGAGAGACAGGGCAGGTTCTAGTCAATGTAAAAGTTCATTCAATCTCCCTATTTCCAGTATGGTACTTTCTGATAACTGTGACCCCTGTCTTCCAGTTCAGGGATGTTATGTTTCACTCTCTCCAGGGAGGATGAGGGTCAGGGAGAGAGGCTCTGGGGATTAAACTACTTCTTAAATAGATTTCCAGCCAGTCAGTCCTCCTGATTTTAGCTGTGCCCTCATCACTACTTCCGGAGTTACCTGGGCTGCTGCCAAGTCCTGAATCTTTTTTGGGGCATGGTGATTCTGAGGTGTAATTTGGGTTACATCTTAGCTTTCTCCACTGCTGTCTTAGGAATTCAGTTTTCACTAGTCTGCTGAATAGATGACCACTCTTCTGAAATTTTATTGTGATTATCTTTTCTTCGTGTTCTTTTTCTTGAAAATTCACTTTATTTTTAAATTGCTGTACCATTCCTTAGTGGGATTTTGGAAAAAAGTTAAAGTAAATGTGTGTATTAAACCTGTTGTTTTTATTTGGAATCTCCATACTTTTTCATTCTGTATCAAGACTCATGTTATTCTTAATGGCTCACCTTTGTACATCTTTTTTTTTTTTCCTGTACATTGGTTACGGGAGTCCAAGTCAACCTAATTTTGATGTTTGAGATCTGTTTATTTATAATAAAATCATTACTAATCAAGAGAAAACTGAGATAAAGGTAACTTCATGTATTTCTTTCTTTTTTTCCCTAATACATTTGTTAATTGCATAGCCTTTTTGATCCTTCACCAGGGTGTGAGGGCTGAGGAGAGGATTAGAAAATAGTTTGATATTTAACACTTTCTCATTCTTGATGTACATATAGATGATTTTATTAGTTGCTTTTAAACTGTATGTGAGACCAGTTTTGAATACTATGAATACTGCTTGAAAGGTATGGATTTAGGTCTGTATTGAGTCTAGACTGGTTGACTCATTGATGGAAGTCCTGATAATTCTTCATTAGTCTTTATCCAGAGCCCTGAGGGTTTTTTATTTTTTTTTCCCCACTTAACTTTATTATTCTGACTAAGCCTTCAGAGATTATTAGGGGCCAGATACTAGATCCAGGATGCCTTTTAAGAAATAAGGTTTATTGTCAGGCTGGTTAGCCCCTGAAATTTTATTTTACTGACAGAGATTATACATATATTGAAAAAATTCTGTAAAAAATCACGTAAATATTTACCTTGATAACTCTTAAAGCATATTCAGAATGGGACAATGGCTTAATGGGTATGAGATTTCCTTTTGGAGTGATGAAGATTGTTTTCAGAGTTGATAGAGGTGGTGGTTCCACATTGTAATTGCTCACTTTGAGGTATTTATTTTTATATGAGTTTGACTTTCAAAAACAATTGTTGCTTATAATTTTATTAGCAATGTCTTATCTATAAGCCTTTGTGAATTGACTTTATTAAAAAATACATAATGTCTTATAAAATGTAACATACAAATAAGTAAAACTAAGATCATCAGTTATCCTATCTCAAATAACTGCTTGTAACTTTTTAATGGTATTTATGTATTATTAATAACTTAAAAAGCCTGGAAATTTATGTAAAAATGTATAGACCACAATAAAATATATATTCATAAACTTCTTTAACTAGAAAATGTTCCTATTTAATGCACAGCCTGTTTTTCTATATATTTTTTTAATACTCATGTACAATTACATGTCAGTTATAAAGTCTTCCATCGTGTTTGGTGTATCGTAGTTTTTAAATGAATCTCCTATCTGTAGATGTTTAGGATATATCATATTGTTTCCTTTTCTAAATAATTTTAGTATTGAACAGCATTGTAGCTAAATCTCAGTGTATTTTCATCAGATAATTTCCTGGAAATAGAATTATTTGACTAAGGAGTATATAAGGTTTCAAGGCTGTTGTGTATTGTCAAATTGCCGTTAGAAATGTTGAACCAATTTTATGCAGTCATGCCTGGAAGTATACGAGCAGATAACATTTATTACTGTTTTTATAATCTGAAAGGGTAAACAGTAAGACCAAACATTGAAATATTAGAAGTTAATGCACAGAATGTTTGGCAACATACTTTGATTCCTCATTCTCTTAAAAATCATAGGAAATGAATGCCTTACCAGCTATGTCTAGAGCTTTATAGCATTTATGTTGAGCAAAACAATACCCTAAATGTAAATTCTTACATAAAAAAATTAAACTTTGAGTTAAATTTTTTTTAAGATGTTATTTACATAAGATGAGACTCCCATTTTAAGTGTGTAGTTTGATGAATTTTGGTAGTTGTATACAAATGTATAACCATCATCGCCATTGAAGTATGGAGCAATTTCCTCACCCTAGAAAACTTCTTCATAATCCTTTACGATTGGTCCCTCCTCACCTCCTGCACCACCCCCGCCCCGCCTTCTACCCTGGGCAACCAGTCATCTGCCTTCTGTCACTGCTGTTTTATCTTTTCAAGAATTTCTTACAATTGGAATGATAAGTATATGAGATTTTGTGTTTGAGTTTTTTAGCCTAGCTAATTTTTGAGGTTCATTCACATTCTGGCATGTATTAATATTTTAATCCTTTTTATTGTTGAGTACTAGTCTGTGATATGGATACTTATTCACCTCTTGATGAACATTTGGGTTGCTTCTAGTTTTTGGATGTTTGATACTGCTGTGAACATTTGCGTACACATCTTTGTGTGGACTTATGATTTTGTTTTTTTTGGGTTAATATCTACAAATACAATTTCTGGATCATATCATAACTAATGTATGTTTCGCTCTGTAAGGTAGAACCGCACTGTCTTCCTAAGTGGTGGTAGCTTTTGCATTGCCACCAGCAGTTTATGACAGTTGTAGTTGTTTCACATCCTTCCCAACATGATGTAATCTTCCTACTAAGCCTTCAGCCTTTCATACTGGTGTGTGGTATCTGTTGATTAATGTGATTATCATCAGTTTTGAATTTTAACATTTGCTTTGTGAGTGCCAGCACGTTTTGAAATAGTGGGACATGAAATAAGAACAGGCATACCTCATTTCATTGTGCTTTGCAGATAATTTGTTTTTTTACAGATAGAAGAGTTGTGGCAATCCAGAATTGTCAGTTGATGTTTAGGATTAAAAAAAAATTTTTTTTAATTAAGATATCTTTTAAAGACACAGTGCTATGGCACACTTAGACTACATAGTTTAAGCATTTACGTACACTGAGAAACCTAAGAACTTGTGTGACTTGCTTTATCGTGGTGATCTGGAACTGGACCTGCAGTGTCTCTGAGTTATGCCTGTATCTGTTCCCACTTTGTGAGAACTGAAGTGGACTGTGTAGGCTTATGTTCATGTGATTCTTATATAATTGACGGCCCATCATACAGTGTATGACATGATTTTACTAGTGATATGCAGTAAATTTAAGTGTTTTTCTACCCACTTGAATACTTTTAGGTTTTTGTTTGGATTATGCTTATTCTAGATCAGTGATTCACAAGAAAAGCATTAAACATTTACTTGTGTTGAAAAAAGACTGATGATTATGACTTGTATTTCTGAGGTTATGGCCCTGGAGTTTAAAAATTCTTGTGTAATTGATTTAGAAATTTTAGAATTGAAAGACTAGATATAAAAGAAATATAATTATGAAGAGATGATTATTTGTCTGTTTTTGTTCTTTAGGATATCTTCATTCCATCTCCAAGTTTGGAAGAACGATCAAATGATGAGAAGAAGGGTAGAGATTTGCATAGTTCATCTTTGACTGTTGAGTGTTCTAAAGCTTCAGAGACTGAACCAAAGAATTCCACTGAGGATCTGGGACTTTCTTTGACAGGGGATTCTTGTAAGTTAATGCTTTCTACAAGTGAGTATAGCCAGTCCCCAAAGATAGAGAGCTTGAGTTCTCACAGGCTTGATGAAGATGGAGAGAACACACAGATTGAGGATACTGAGCCCATGTCTCCTGTTCTCAATTCTAAACTTGTTCCTTCTGAAAATGATAGTATCCTGATTGATCCTGCACAAGAGGGCCAAGTAGAACTGAATCAGAATGATGATAAAGCAAAGGGGGACAACACAGGAACCAGGGATGACATTAGTATTTTATCTGTCGCTTGCAAAGGCAGAGAAGAACCTGTAGCGGAAGACGTTTGTATTGATCTCACTTGTGATTCAGGTAGTCAGGCAGTTCCCTCTCCAGCTGCTCAATCTGAGGCACTCTCAAGTGTGCTAGATCAGGAGGAAGCTATAGAAATTAAAGAACATCATCCAGAGGAGGGGTCTTCAGGGTCTGAGGTGGAAGAAATCCCTGAGACTCCTTGTGAAAGTCAAGGAGAGGAGCCCAAAGAAGAAAACACGGAGAGTGTCACATTGCATCTTTCTCTGACTGAAACTCAGTCGCAAGGGCTGGGTCTTCGGAAGGAAGTCCCCAAACAAGAATGTCAGGAAGCTATGGAAATTGAAACCAGTGTGATAAGTATTGATTCTCCCCAGAAGCTTCCAGTACTTGAACAGGAATTGGAACATAAGGATCAGGAAGCATGGGAAGAAGCTACTTCAGAGGACTCGAGTGTTGTCATTGTGGATGTGAAGGAACCATCTCCCAGAGTTGATGTCTCTTCTGAACCTTTAGAGGGAGTGGAGAAATGCTCGGATTCTCAGTCGTGGGAGGATGATGCTCCAGAAATAGAACCATGTGCTGAGAATAGAGCAGATATCCAAGAAGAAAAGAGTGCAGAGTGTGAAGGAGATCGGAAATCAGTGACTGCAGAAAAAGAACCTGTAGAGGCAGGCTCTCCACAGCCACCTCTGACCTTAGTGAGAGCAACTGGTACTCCAGGACCTGAGCAGGAAATGCAGCAAACCCAACCACAAGAGAGAACTGATAGCACATTAAGGGAAGACTCAAAAGTGGCTAATGCAGAGCATGTGGACTCAGGTGTAGAGGCCCAGCAACTGGAGAAAGCCTCTGCCCAGGCTTCACAAAGCTTCTGTGAAAGCTCTAGTGGTAAGTGTGATTGTAAATTGTTCTGTGTTTCCAACCAAAGTATGATTTGGAATGGAAGGTAGGCGAGAACTGCATATTACTACATCAGGGCTGAAAATGATTTTGGATTTATGTTTATGAGCAGCCAATAATTAAAATATGAGTTTTTTTTCTTTTGTAGCTTTATTTGTGGAATCAGAGATCATTTGAGGTTTTTATCAGCTTTAGAACTCAGGTGCAAATTAGCATGAATTTTCTGAGGATTTAGAAAATTGTACCAATCTGGTATTTTCTACTTAAGTCTCAGCCTTGGTCCATATTTTTATATTTGGGCAGTGGCCTTGAAGTACAGGGACCTTTTTTGATTACCTTACGCAGTTGAATCATGTTCAAAAAAAGTGTGGTGGTCTCTTCTTATGGGTATTCAGTTTCTAACATTGGTTCAACGTATATACATCTTAAAACTTTAACTGAGAAAGTTTTAGTTTGTGTGCTTTATCTATTTTATTTTTTAAAGGTTTCGTTTACTTTTGGCTGTGCTGGGTCTTTGTTGCTTTGCTGGGCTTTCTGTAGTTGTGGTGAGCAGGCTTCTCATTGTGGTGGCTTCTCTTGTTGCAAAGCACTGGCTCTAGGTTGCTTGGGCTTCCGTAGTTTTGGCTCGTGGGCTCAGTTGTGTTGCACGGGCCTAGTTGCTCCGCAGTATGTGGAATCTTCCCAGACCCTGCATTGGCAGGCAGATTCTTAAACCACTGGACCACCAGGGAAGTCCCTTTCTCTATTTTATACAGTCCAGAATGAGAATAATAGCTTATTTTTGAAATATTTCTAGAATATCATGTCTGACATTAGCTGAAAATAATTCAGACTTTCTGAATGCCCAAAGTCAGTATAAGTTAAAAACAAAACAAACCAAAAAACCAAAATACAGACTTAAGAAAGCAAGTTTCTAAAGATAATGGAAATGAGAAGCAATGTTTAGGTAGCATCATGGCTATCAGTATGGGTGATGATACCTTTCAGTGTTCCTGGTTCTAATTTATACCTCTTGTCTAGGAGTGATTTGTTAGTACCTTTTTCATCTCAAAATTGCTCCCTTTCATTAGATTTGATGTTCATTTTTTTTTTTTTTTTTTTCCTTTTTAGAACAAGAAAAGGAGCTGAAAAGGAGATTAGGGGGTGTTGGTTTCAGTCTCTTCTTCCTAAAGTCATGTGGGTAGTTAATGATTGAAGTGGGACTAGAACCTCGCTGTCCTGATTCCTAAGTCTGTGCTTTTACCTCCTGTAAAAACCGAATGATATTTGCTTCGTCGCTCAGTCGTGTCCAACTCTGAGACCCCATGGACTGTAGCCTGCCAGGCTCCTCTTGTCCATGGGGATTCTCCAGGCAAGAATACTGTAGTGGGTTTCATTTTCTCCTCTAGAGGAATTTTCCCAACCCAGAGATGGAACCCAGGTCTCCCGCATTACAGGCAATTTGTTTACCGTCTGAGCCACCAGGGAAGCCCCAAACTGTATGATACCGTTTCTCTAATTCTGCTGAATTATGGCAAAGAACTGTATGAATGACCTAGTATGCTACATTATTAAAGACTTTTATAGTTTCATTTTATCTAAGTACTGTTATGAATCTAAGTCATGTTTTGTAGGAAGGGTGCTTTAGTTGTTGTACAGAAAAAATTGTGGGTTGGGGAAAGAGGGAGACTTCAGGCAGGTAAAGTAATCGATAGCCTCTTGTAATAATCCAGAAATGAGGGTTTGAAGACCAGATAATGGCACTGCTACTCATATAAGCCAATATCTGTTACGTTGTAGTGATGCATTAGATCAGTAGTGCTAAGATAACTTTTCATAAATAATTTTCTGTAATTAATGCTTGCATATTACAGTCACATATTGTGGTTTATCATGTAGAAGGCTCTACTTAAAAATTTTATACAGATTTTCAAAAAGTCTGAATGGTTGATCATAATGTAAAGGATAGTTCCTGTCAAGAGAGAAATCAGATGGTTGTTCTGGGAATGAAAATTATGTAAAATAGTTTTCAGAGTGTATGACGCTTTGTGAGGTATATTTGTTTTTTAATTTCTGTCAGTTCTTTATTTATTTGAAGGACTGACTTTTTAAAGAGTTGCCAGAGAATGAATGCTTACCTACCAGCCCATTTCATTTTGCTGTAACTATGGTGGAATTCTTGGCCATTTAGATGGGACGTTGAGACTTTCCACTTCTGCTCTTTACAGTTTAAGCAGCACATGGGAAAATTCCATCCTTGTGGGAACCTGTGATGCAGAACTGGTTGCTTAGAAGCCTGGACTGCTGATTAGTGTCTGAAGTGGAGGCAGTCTTGTGGGCCTGAGCCTTTAATTTGTGGGATTTGATGCTATCTCTGTGTTTCCCTGTTGCCTCAGATGGTAAAGAATCTGCCTGCAATGCAGAAGGCCTGGGTTGGATTCGTGGATTGGGAAGATCCCCTGGAGAAGGGAATGGCTACCCACTCCAGCGTTCTTCCCTGGAGAATTCCATGCATGGAAGCCTGGTGGGCCATAGTCCATGGGGCTGCAAAGAGTCAGACACAACTGAGTGACTAACACTAACTGGGTAGACAGTGTCAGAATTACCTTTGTACGGCACCCACTAAATGTCCCCTGGGAATCAGAGAATTGCTTGGTGATGTGGAAAGGACATTAGACAATTTTTGTAAGGAATAGTGACTAGGTAAGCCATATTACAGTTATTCTGAGCCATTCCAGGAAACTAAGTACAACTTTTCACATGCCAGATTTAAGAACAGCAGTTTGGTGTAATTCTTTTTTTTCCCCAAACTTAGTCACTTTATGAAAAGAGATAAATAGTTAGGAATTCAGAAAATATGATTTTGGCCATTTGCTAGTTCTGATTGGAAATTTGGAATGGAGACCTAGTTAAAAAATAAAGTTTTGTTTCTAGACAAATGTTTGTTAATGACCAATATGTCTACAATGGGAATGCTCATACATGTGAGATTTACCATTGCACTGCTGTGGCCTGGAACTGGTCAGTACTGCTGAATTGTGAAACCTGTATATTTCTTCTAGAACCAGTGAGTATTTTGAAGTCCTTTTAGCTCATGAAACCCTTTGTCTGCTCTTTGAGTATATTGTAAATTATAAGTATTAACATCAGACTTAGAGAAATCCTGCAGATTGCTAAAGCTTATAAATGAATTCCTTGAGATAACATTACACAAAATTAAGATGTCCAGATTTGAAACTATCCGGCTTACTTACTGTCTTGGGACTCAGATGTGTCTGTGTTCCTTGTGACCCCATGTTCCTCAGGGCCTCTGAACTTTTGGGCTTCCTCTGTTTGCCTCTTCCCTAGTTGTCTACTTTGTGCCAGTTCTGTTGATGAGCAGAGAGAACAATAGGACGTTGGCTGAGAGGCCTGATGAGGGAGGGGGGTTGGGAATGAGGCAGAATTAGGGAGCAAAGGAAAAGAATGATTGAGAGATTTTTTGCAGTTCTCCTCACTTTTGCCTTACTTGTACTTATGTTTTGATTTCCTTTTTGTTTATCATTGGTTTTTTTTTTTTGTTTGTTTGTTTCTTGCTTTCTCCAGAAACTCCATTTCATTTTACTTTGCCTAAAGAAGGTGATATTATTCCACCATTGACTGGTGCAACTCCACCTCTTATTGGGCACCTAAAATTGGAGCCCAAGAGACACAGTACTCCTATTGGTGAGTGATTAAATGTAATGATGTTTAAAGCAGAATTTCTGAGATACCGTTCTGTATGCCAGTGATTCTTTGATACCTGAGGAGTTGGGCCTACTGATGAGATTGATTTTTGTCTTAGGAAGAATAGGGTTATGGTATCTGATTCCATGAGTGAACTCCCAGGAAATGTGAGCAGTGATGAGAGGAAGGAAAGAAAGGATACAGTGAAGGAAGGAAGGAAGAATGTCTATGAAGATTTTATTCTGTTACTTGCAAGGCCATAGTATCTGAGTGTTAAACAGTGGTTTAGAGCTGTTTTATAAGGAAGGGAGAGCAGGTAGGGTAGAAGCACTGTTTACTCAGGACCCTGGCTAATCAGTCTGCTGCTTCTTGACAGGGCAAGAAAATTTAGGTCCTCCTTTCCTGGGGCAGCTAGTAGTCTTGTACATTAACCTATTTGTTTTCTCCAGTCAGTGCTGGGAGGTAACAGTCATGCCGTCTGGAGTCTCCTGCTACCTATGCCTGATGCTGGCAGATGTGGGTTGGCTGAGGGCTCATGCAGCACCCTTTGTCCAGATGCAGAAGTGGAACTGAATCCTGTTGCTCTTCTTAAGACCAGGTGTCAGTACTAGTGCGTAGTTGTTGATACTTGTGACAGGATCTGTCCTAGGAATCCTCTTCAATCCTGCAGAGCTGTGGAGCCGAACAGACAAATTGATGACTTTGAATTGTTATTTTTCATGTTTGTATTTTAGTGTTCTTTCTTTCTTCCCCCTGCCTCCCTTCTTTCAGGTATTAGCAACTATCCAGAAAGTACCATAACAACCAGTGATGTCATGTCAGAAAGCATGGTGGAGACCAACGATCCCATCCCTGGGAATGAAAAAGGAGATTCTGGGGCTGCCCCAGAAGTGGGTGATCAGTTGTGTCTGAGAATGAAATTGGTCAGTCCTGAGACTGAGGCAAGTGAAGAGTCTTTGCAGTTTAGCCTGGAAAGTAAGTTTTATTTATGTTAATCTTGGGTAACTAGTGGCTCCAGATCTTCTGGAATTTTTTTTTTTTCTTCCGGTTTTAATGATTGAAACTTTCAGAAATGTTATTTGTAAAGTCTTATTCTCATGAATTTTAATTCTTTGTTTTCGCTAGTCACTGTCATGTTACTGAAGATGCTCCATTTTATAATCTCTATGGTGCTGCTTGTATCTCTGTATTAAACTTGTGTCTGTATAAAGTAATTGGTTTTCATAGTCAGAAATGTCTGAGTTCAGAAGTGACTAGAAAATGTAGGATTGTGGATTCAGGTTGTAGGTTTAAGCTGACTTTCCCACATTAATTGCAAGTTGTTTGGTATGGCTGGAATACAGAGAAGGTACAAGGGAATGGCTGCAAAGTCAGGACTGGATTCTGAAAGACCTTTTACATCATGCTGAAAAGCTGAAGAATTTTAAGTCGAGGAGTGATATGGTCAGATTTGCTTCTTTTAAAGGATCAGTTGATTGTTTGAAAAATTTGTGCATCATTCCTTTCCTTGCCCATTTTCTGCTCTGCTGCCTGGAAAATGCAGTCTTTAACCAGGAAGTGGGATCAGTAGTAGTGGAACAGAGATGAGGGGATGAATTTGAGAAATAGCAGAATAGTGGGGATCTTGGGACCAGTTAAATATGGAAATAATACAAGGAAAAATATAGAATGACTTTACATTTACATTTTGTTTTCATGATAGCACTCTGTAGTAAATCTTATTTCCATTTTGTTGATGAGAAAACTGAGACTAAGAGAGGTTTTAAACCAACTGTTAGAGTAATTGGCAAGAGGTGAAGCAGGAGTTTGAGTCAGATCCATCTGACTCTAAAGCTTGTAATTCTTCCACTAAGTTTGTAAATGGGATTTAATGGAGTTAGGAGAGGAAAAAGTTTTATCAAGGAGATTGTAGAGGAATATTCCTCTACATAAGGAGAATATTCCTTATCTTAGATAAGGAATATTCCTAGATAAGAGGGCTAGGAGAGTATAAAGCCATGGAAGCCTGTGAGGAGGAGAGTTAAAATGTCACATGCAGAAGTGAGATATCTAGAAATATATACTGGAAATGTACATTAGACTTGGCAGTTAAGATCCATTGGGTGACTCTAGAAAGAACTATTTCAGTACAGTGGTTTGGGTGGGACCTGTACTGACGCTAATTGAGGAGTAAGGAGGAGGAGAAGAGGCAGCAAATGTATTCTACTTTTGAGAAGTTTAGGTAAGAAAGGAAGAAAAAAATAACAGCAAGTTAGAGGGGAATATAGAACCGAAGGAGGTTTTTTTTGTTTTTTTGTTTTGTTTTTTTTTCAGGCTGAGGGATACCTTAGGAGGTTTAGAGATTGAAAGGAAATCTCCAAAGGGGAAATGGGTTAAAAATGAGATTCTTGAGAGAGAGAGAGATGAAAGGGGAGTTTTCAGAGACTGCAGATAGCAGTGCGTGGACCTGATAAGAACTCTGATTCTATGACATTGAAGAAAAGAAGTTTTAGCTATGTATTTTGAGTTCTTACTATATGCCACATATATATGCCATACATGTACAGCTCATTAAATCTGATAACAAACCTGTAAAGTAGATCCTGTTGTTATCCTCATTTTATAAGTAAGGAAACCGAGGCACAGAAAGGTTGAGCATGTTCCCGAGAGTCACACAGCTAGTAAATGAAGTAGCCTGAATTCAAAGTAGTTCCATGAACCAGAAGTCTGGTTCTGAATTAGAGTGCAGTTCTGCTTCTCAGTGCTTATTGATTTGAAAATTTAGAACCTCAGTAGAAATAAAATATAACATTTTCATCATTGTATCTTCTCTGAAATCAGATAGGACTTAGCAAGAGAGTACACGATAGCTTTGAATCTTTAGATTTGAAGTTCAAATTGGGAAGACCTTAAATGGAGCTAAATGTTAAAAGATGACCATATTAGTAAATTGTACTACCTTTCCTGATAATCGGGCACCATACTAATAGTTTTCCTCATTTTATCCTCACAACAAACCTATGAGGATTGGTCATGTAGCTTGTGGGATCTTGGTTTCCATACCAGGGGTTTAACCCCAGTCCACAGCAGTGGAAGTGCAGTCTTAACCACTAGACCCCAGGGAGTCCCTGGGTTGGTCCTATTTTGTCTTTATTTTATAGATGAGGAAACTGACTCAAGATGAAGTTTACCCGCAGCCTGGACCGCTAAGTGCTGGAGCCAGGGCCTGAGCCAGGTTTCTGTTGCAGAGCCAGGCCTCTGACCAGCAAGCTTCAGCTGCCTCCTTGATGAACTGTTCAAATTACATTGGGTTATGACTGTTTCGAAATGTTTTAAAGTATTTATTATTTTTTCTAAGGCTAGAATTAATGGTAAATGAACACATTTTAATCCTGTGGCATTGCTTTGAGAATATGGAATTCTTTTCAGTATGACCTTTAATTTTTTACTACAGGTTCTTTCTTGAAGATGTGTTTTATTTTTCAAATATCTGTCCCAAAAGCTCTTTGGAAAGAATTTGAGTATCTTCTGTGTATGGGTTCTCTTAACACTATTTAAAATTTGTGCAATTTTCCTGCATAACTACTGAAGTTTTTTCTTTTTAAAAACATTTTATTGAATAGAGATGAATTACAATGTTGTGTTAGTTTCACATTTATAAACTTTCTCAGAAGTGTCTTTAAATTTGTTTTGAGATGTTTAAATAGAATTTTCTTTACTACATGATTTTTTTACTTAGAAGAGGTGAATTGAAATTTAGAAACTTCATTTTCATTTTAAAATCTTCTTAGTAATTCATTTATTGTATTTCTGGAGAAACTGAGTAGTCTTCTGTAGGGAGTTTGAAAGAAAATCGGTGGAAGTGAGAAAGACATACCATTAAATGATAAGAAATCTTTTCATGTTCACTTTTTATTCTTACTCATTTCCTTTTTATTATTTGTTGCAAATACTAGTAGATCAGGTTTTTATTTTTATGATTTTTTTAAATGTCATAGTGAAAAGAGGCCTTCAGTAGCTTCAGAAATTCAAGCATTATTTTAGAGTATCATTGGGGCTGAGCAGGTTTTTAAGAGGTCTTAAGGTATGATACTGAGTTCTGTTTCTCTTTTCCTTTCTTTTGTTTTTACTCAGAGCCAGCAACTGGTGAAAGGAAAAATGGATCTGCTGCTGTTGCTGAGACTGTTGCCAGGTAACCAGAGCTGGTTGCTATTTAGAGGAGTTTAATATACAAAGCCACTGGTAATGAGGGGAAGATAATTTATCAAGAAAGGAAAAAAATTTGAAATGAAACTTGAGCAGAAACCGTGTAGCAGTGTGTTGAATCTAACCGTAGGCTTTCTTATTAATACTTTACTAAAGCTTTCGCTATATTTAGAACTAAGATATTTAATGGTGTTTCCTTTTCTTCCTTTCGTTCATGTGAGAGTGCCTTTTTTCTTTGGTGAGGAAGGGAAGTTAACAGAGGTAGCCATAGAGCTCATTCTTCCTGAGGTCTGCCCTTGGCCAGCCCTAGCCTCAGGCCATACTCTCTTCTGCTGCCGCATTAGCTACAGTCCTGTTTTTGCTTTGTCACGGATGCTGTCATAGTTTGAATATGACCCCATCCTGAGGCTCTGCCATCTGGTGGCTGTGAGAATAGAATTGTTTCATTGGTTTCTTGTGTGAGTCACCCAGTATGAAAATACTAGCAGTGGTTGTTGAAGTACAGGTGAGGATTCTTAAATCAGTCTAGACAGGTGCTATAAATAAGTAAAGCAGTCTAGGTGCAAGAGCATGAAATGTTGACGACGATGGCCAGCTGATCGTGTGTCTCGTTTTAAAGGAGGGTAGCCAGTATTCATTTCCAGCCAGTCATTACCATGCAGACTTACTGTTGGGAAATCTTTAAGTTTTTAAAAATAAAATTTCCTGCTTGATGGGCCACCGACTTTGTTGTTGACTAAGTTGTCTTTGGACTAAATTTAATCCTCAGTTGTAAGTGATCCATCCAAATCCTTTGATTTGTGTCAAGCTATGTCTAGAGAGACATAACCTCTCTATGTCTAGAGAGGTTATTTTCTGTTTTTTTACATATTTAATTTGAAAGTTAAGTACCTTTGATTCCTTATTAGTTGAAGACTCTTTAATGTTGTGTTGAAGAAAATGGAGTTTATACTTAATCTATCGGTTTTAACAAAATTATTAAAATCCAGCACAACTTGTTATCACTTTGTACATGTACTTGTTAAGAGGGAACAGTATATGCTGCTGAAACTTTCTGGACCCTTTGGGTGGAATGTAGGGATAGAAAAATAGGGAAACCCAAGGCAGAGGGTTGGATTGGAGGATCACAGAATGAGATTCACTGATACTGTTGTGAAACAAATTTTATATAGGAGAATCCAGATTTTAAGAATCTTTGACTTTACCATTGGGTTTACCATAGGTAATCATTTAAAGTAAGCTCTGTTCAGTTCAGTTCAATTGTTCAGTTGTGTCCGACTCTTTGTGACCCCATGGACTGTAGCATGCCAGGCTTCCCTGTCCATCACCAACTCCCAGAGCTTGCTCAAACTCACGTCCATCGAGTCGGTGATGGACTCTGTTAGAGTAGTTTAAATGTTGTCTCTGTGTTTAGATGAAGCAGTACCACTCTGTTTTTAAGTGTTGTCTGTAGCTGGACACTGTTCAGATTACTTACTTCCATCTTGTCTCTCTCACACATTTCATTATTGAAGATTTCATGAATATACAAAAGTAAAGAGAATAGTATCATGAACTGCCATGTATTCATCACCCAGGGTCAAAAATTACCAACTTATAGCTAGTCCTGATTCATTTATAAAAAAAAAAATAAAAAAATAAAATAAACTCGGTTAAAAAAAAATATATAAATGCTTCCCACACTCTCTACTCCATTTGATTTTTTAAAAGCTAATTCTAATATTGTATCATTTTTATCTTTAAATATTTCAATGCTATCTGTAAAAGATAAGAATTCTTTAATTTGAACTTAACCACAGTACTATTGACTTCCCTGATGGCTCAGACAGTAAAGTGTCTGTCTACAATGTGGGAGACCTGGGTTCAATCCCTGGGTTGGGACGTTCTTTGGAGAAGGAAATGGCAATCTACTCCAGTACTCTTGCCTAGAAAATCCCATGGACGGAGGAGGAGCCTGGTGTCCATGGGGTCGCAAAGAATCGGACACGACTGAGCAACTTCACTTTCACAGCTATTATCATGCTTTTAAAATTGGCAGTGATTCCTAATGTCATCAAATATTTGGTATTCAGATTTTTCATATTCAGAGAAAGAATTTTATTTTCTCTGTACCTAAAAGGATAATTTTCAGAAGTACTTTTCCTTTCACAATTAACAGTGTATTGGTTTAATTTATTTCTTAGTTCCCAGAAGACCATGTCTGTGTTTAGCTGTGTCTGTGAAGCTGGGCAAGAGGATGAGGCTCGAAGTCAGAATTCTTCCTCTGCACCCATCAGGCAAGCATTATTTTCATAGCATATTTTGTGCTATATGGATTCACAAAATGGTAACAAAATCTAGAATATACTGCTGCTGTTTTGTGAGCTTGAGCTTACTGTTTTATTTGAGGGACTGTGACATATTCTAGGTAGATTTATAAATGAGATGTCATGAGAAATTTTATTAAATATTTTATAGATAGATTTTTGTCTTTCTCTGCCAGTTCTATCAATTTAAAATGATTCAGTCTTCATAACTTATAAAAATATATCATCCTGAATTTCTAAGATTATTCTCTTTTGCTTAGTTTTGGACATGTTTACTTTCAACAGAATTTTTATTTTCCATTAGTTTCCCATACAGCAAAATGGGATGTTTGACAGCTTAAATTTAAAGTTTATCAGGCTTGATACAATTAAAGTTTTCCAATAATTTCTTTTTTTATGTTTTAAATCTTTTTTTTTATTTTATTTATTTATTTTATTTTTCATCTCAGGTGTACATGAGTTCCCAATCTTGAACCGCNGCTCCTCCAGGCCCTCCCACGTCAGCACAGCCACCGATCCTCGGATGCGAGTTGATCTTCTCAGTCCCCGACCCTGCCCTTGGACATAGGGATGTGGGGTAACTCCTCTCGGGCAGGCTGAGTGCGCTGGTCGTTGCAGCCACCCATGCTGAGTGCTAATCAATCAGTGACTCTTCCCAGCCCCCGACCCTGGCCTCAGAAGTAGGGTGGCCCTCCCGGCCCCAGACCCTGGCCTCGGATGCGGGGTGGTTCCTCCCGGGCCCCGACCCTGACCTCGGACATGGTGTGGCTCCTCTCAGCTGTTCCCGTGCCGTTGCAGCCTGGCACTCTCGGCTGCTGCCCCTGACCTCGGAAGTGGAGTGGTTCCTCTCAGCTGTTCCTGCGCCGCCACAGCCCGGAACTCTCAGCCACTGTCTCTGTCCGCTGATGTGGGGTAGCTCCTCTCGGCCATGCTGAATGGGAAGTGGGGTGGCTCCTCTCAGCCGTTCCTGCGCTGTCACAGCCCAGGACTCTCGGCCGCTGTCTCTTGGATGCGGGGTGGCTCCTCCCGGCTGCTGCCCTGACCTCGGACGCGGGGTGGCTCCGCAGCCGCCTGCGCTTAGTGAGCCGGCTCTGCGCCGGCTCCGCAGCCGCCTGCGCTTAGTCTCCAATAATTTCTTTACTCCATTATCTCTTAGAACAACTATGAAGCTTGGAAAAATTTTTTGAGTTACACAGTATTTCTTCTGTATTAGAAAAGTATCTTGTTTGGAATATGTGGTTCTTATATTTAGTGTAGGAGAAATAAGTAGTGGCAGTGGAATAAGTTTGTATCTTCATTAGGAATTTTATATTTCTAGAATTCAGTAATTTGTAATTAGTGAATAGAATAATGCTTTGTCATCAGGTATATTTTTAATAGTGTTATTTGCAACATATTTTTTTTTTTTTTTTTTTTGGCTGTCTTTTAACTTGCTGAGGGGTCTTAGTTCTCCAACCAGGGGTTGAACCTAGACTCTTGGCACTTGAGTCCTAATTCCCTGCAACATAATTTCTGTGTTCCTTATTGGTAGAAATAGTTAAGAGAAGCACATTAGTGCTTTTACTAAACATTCTGATGATTACATGTGAACTTGTTGGTATTCTTGGGAATCAGATAGTCCAGATCACATCCTTTGTTGTATCAGGAAACTTGTTAGGTGAAGTACCACCTTGTATGTTTTCAAAAGTAGTGTGATCTTGGCCGAGCAATTAGGAAATTTATTGATTTCATTGTATTGCCTTCCTGTTTTATCAGATGGTTTATAATAGACTAGGATGCTGGTGATTTTTGTTTAACCTTAATGGAAGAAGGGCCTGAGAATTCAGGTGATCTTGATTCCAGTTCCCCCTCAGACAGACCTACCTAAGCTCAGAACAGAATGGTTAGACATTTATCAAATATGGAGGTTTATTCTTCCACATTTCACTTTGGATTAATTTTACCCAGGCTTTTTCTGCTAAAATTTGCTTTTTTTTGGCATCAGTTGCTAAACCTAACATATAGTGACCAGAGTAGAATTGTGTAGCCTAAACTAACAAAGAAAGGGAAGTATGGTCCTTCTTAAAATTGTTGAATTTCTTTTGTCTGTCTCTTTTCTGGTGCTAAAATTTCCTTTATTGCTTTGTGGGAGATTTAATGTATACATCTTTGTGATAGATGTTTCTTGGAGCAAAGTGTGATTTGCACATCCTTTATTTGATGCTAACAGGAGAAAGAGAAGTAGCAAAATTCTGATATTTGACTGGAATCTGCTGAATGTTGCAGCTGTTGCAATGAGATACCTTTGGTCTTTCGAGAGATAGGAATTGTTCTGATTAACAGTTTGGGGGGAAAAGGCAGCCTGTTATTTGTCAAATTAGGAATTAAAAAGTAAAAAATAAAACGAAACTTTTAAAACTGAAATTCTATTCAGAAGTTACACCCTAAATAGTTTCTGAGGTAAAATGGTTTTTCCAGTAGTCATGTATGGATGTGAGAGTTGGACTATAAAGAAAGCTGAGCGCTGAAGAATTGATGCTTTTGAACTGTGGTGTTGGGGAAGACTCTTGAGAGTCCCTTGAACTGCAAGGAGATCCAACCAGTCCATCCTAAAGGAGATCAGTTCTGGGTGTTCATTCGAAGGACTGATGTTGAAGCTGAAACTCCAATACGTTGGCCACCTGATGCCAAGAGCTAACTCATTGGAAAAGACCCTGATGCTGGGAAAGATTGGGGGCAGGAGGAGAAGGGGTCGACAGAGGATGAGATGGCTGGATGGCATCACCAAGTCAATGGACATGGGTTTGGGTGGACCCTGGGAGTTGGTGGTGGACAGGGAAGCCTGGCATGCTGTGGTTCATGAGGTTGCAAAGAGTCAGATGTGACTGAGCAACTGAACTGAACTGAGGTAAAATGTCTAGGCTTGTTTAAGGGTGGGAACAATATAGTTGAATTCTTAAAATGGTCAATCAAGTCCTGTCCCTTTCAGCTTTTGGCTCACTTTTATTATTGCTTAGGTGTTGATACGTTAGATTCTTAAAGATTCAAATGTGTATTCAGTCCATGCTTTGTCTTATGCAGGTAATACTGATTGAGCATCTGTGTGTATCTAGCACTCTGCTAAGTAATTTGTATGTGTGATCACTTATAAACCAGGTTGGTGTCACTCATTAGTCTTCTGGTGATTTTACTCTTACCTGTTTACTCTTACCTATATCCTCATTCAGCTGAGGTTCCTGACAGATAGGACCCAAGCTCTTAACCATTTGCATTGAATATACCAGGCTCTCTTTGGCCAGAACTCTCTTGTAAACCGTGCTTTGGTCTCCTGTTGTGGTAAGCTGTGCTATTGCTATTGCTAAGTCACTTCAGTCGTGTCTGACTCTGTGCGATGCCATAGACGGCAGCCCACCAGGCTCCCTCGTCCCTGGGATTCTCCAGGCAAGAACACCGGAGTGGGTTGCCATTTCCTTCCCCAATGAATGAAAGCAAAAGGTGAAAGTGAAGTCGCTCAGTCATGTCTGACTTAGCGACCCCATGGACTTCAGCCTACCAGTTTCCTCCATCCATGGGATTTTCCAGACAAGAGTACTGGAGTGGGGTGCCATTGCCTTCTCCGAAGCTGTGCTATACAAGATAGAAACTTCAGAAGTGTCTCCTTTTCCCTTTCTTCTCCAAGATGCAGAGCAAGTCCTAAAGAACTCTTCATACTTCCTTTTTCTGTCTGCCCAGGGCTGTTCAGCTTCTTAGGGTGAGAGCGCCTCCCAAGTTGGAGACAGCTTTTTCTGTCTAGATGGCTAGCACTGTCTTTCTGTGGCCAGCCACTTAGAGCAGCAAGATACATAGTTTCTAGACCGTTTGTCACCCTGAATTTGTCTTCTGGGTATATCTCAGTTTATGCTTTGTCAGACATGGCAGCCTGAAACATTCCAGATGTCTTTCCATGATTAGTTCAGAATGGATTCTTTTTGTCTTTGTGCTGGCAGTGGATCTTCTCAACCCAAAGATTGAACCCAGGTCTCCTGCATTGCAAGCAGCTTCTTATTGTCTGAGCCACGAGGAAAGCCCTTAATCTGGTGTATGTGCTCGCACGTGTGCATGCATGTGTTCGTATGGTCCTTGTTGCTGCTCACGGGCTTTCTCTAGTTGCGGTCAGCAGGGGCTGCTCTTATGTGCGGGCTTCTTATTGCAGAGGCTTCTCTAGTTGCGGAGCATGGGCCCTAGGTGCCCAGGCTTCAGCAGTTGTGGCTCATGGGCTTAGTTGCTGCACGGCATGTGGGATCTTTCTGGACCAGGAATAGAACCTGTGTCTTCTGCAGTGGCAGGGGGATTCTTTACCACTGAGCCACCAGGGAAGCCTGTGGTTACTGTATATTTAATGCAATCTAAAAATAGATTAGTATGTAGTTTTTCATGGTACAGTAACTCACTGAACTTACGATTTATTATTTTTTGATTTTAAATTTATGTTTTAATCGAAGGATAACAGCTTTACAGATTTGTGTTAGTTTCTGCCTAACATCAACTTGAATCAGCCATAGGTATACATATGTCCTCCCTTCCACCTCCCTCCCCACCCCACCCCTCTAGGTTGTTACAGAGCCCCAGTTTGAGTTCCCTGAGTCATACAGAAAATTCCATTGGCTGTCTGTTTTACATGTGGTAACGAAAGTTCCCATGTTGCTGTTTCTGTACATCGCATCCTCTCCTTCCTCCCCACACCCTGTGTCCACAGATATGTTCTCTATGTCTGCATCTCCATTGCTGCCCTGCAGATAATTTCATCAGTACCACTGTTCTGGATTCCACGTATAAGCGTTAATCAGTTCAGTTCAGTCGCTCAGTCGTGTCCGACTCTTTGCGACCCCATGAATTGCAGCATGCCATGCCTCCCTGTCCATAACCAACTCCTGGAGCTCACTCAGACTCATGCCCATCGAGTCAGTGATGCCATCCAGCCATCTCATCCTCTGTCGTCCCCTTCTCCTGCCCCCAATCCCTCCCAGCATCAGTCTTTTCCAGTGAGTCAACTCTTCGCATGAAGTGGCCAAAGTACTGGAGCTTCAGCTTTAGCATCAGTCCTTCCAAAGAAATCCCAGGGCCGATCTCCTTCAGAATAGACTGGTTGGATCTCCTTGCAGTCCAAGGGACTCTCAAGAGTCTTCTCCAACACTACAGTTCAAAAGCATATACAGTATTTTTCTCTTTCTGACTTAATTCACTCTGTATAATAGGCTCTAGGTTCGTCGATCTCATTAGAACTGACTCAAATGTGTTCCTTTTTATGGCTGAGTAATATTCCATTGTACATATGTACCACAGCCTCTTTATCCGTTCATCTGTCATTGGGCATCTAGGTTGTTTCCGTGTTCTAGCTATTGTAGATAGTGCTGCAGTGAACATTGGGGTACACATTTCTTTTTCAGTTTTGGCTCCCTCAGGGTGTATGCCTGGTAGTAGGATTGCTGGGTCCATATGGTAGTTTTATTCCTAATTTTCTAAGGAATCTCCACACTGTTCTCCATAGTGGCTGTATCAGTTTACATTCCCACCAGCAGTGCAAGAGGGTTCCCATGCTCCACATCCTCTCCAGCATTTATTGTTTGTAGATTTTTTGATGTTGGCCATTCTGACTGGTGTGAGGTAATATCTCATTGTAGTTTTGATTTGCATTTCTCTAGTAATGAGTAATGTTGAGCATCTTCTCAGGTGTGTGTTAGCCATCTGTATATCTTCTTTGGAGAAATGTCTGCAGCTGCTGCTGCTGAGTCGCTTCAGTCGTGTCCGACTCTGTGCGACCCCATAGACAGCAGGCAGCCCACTAGGCTCCTCTGTCTCTGGGATTCTCCAGGCAAGAACACTGGAGTGGGATGCCATTCCTTCTCCAATGCATGAAAGTGACAAGCAAAAAAGTGAAGTCGCTCAGTCGTGCCCAACTCTTAGCGACCCCATGGACTGCAGCCTACCAGGCTCCTCTGTCCATGGGATTTTCCAGGCAAGAGTAGTGGAGTGGGGTGCCATTGCCTTCTCCGGAGAAATGTCTGCTTAGGTCTTTTTCCTGCTTTTTGATTGGGTTGTTTGGTTTTCTGATATGAGTTGCTTATATATTTTGTAAATTAATCCTTTGTCAGTTGTTTCATTTACCATTATTTTCTCCCATTCTGAAGGTTGTCTTTTTACCTTGTTTATAGTTTCCTTTGCTGTGGAAAAGCTTTTAATTAGGCCCCACTTGTTTATTTATGTTTTCATTTCAATTACTCTAGGAGGTCGATCACAGAGGTTCTTGCTGTTATGTCATAGAGTCTGAACTTATGATTTATTGAAAAGCCATTATGGACATTTTCTACATGAACACAGTTATATTAAATACAATTAGTTTGTTTAGTCTGTAAGTAGATTTTTGCAATTACCTGATTGGGAGAGCATCTTTTTGTTGAAAGTGAATTTATTAAGCACTTAGTTTGCACCTCAGGGCTTCATGGTATCTGGTTTTTAAGAGACATTTATCAAATGCTTGTGGGACACATAAATAAATCACTGAGAGCCAAATGCGAAGATTAACGAAAAGGAATACTCTGAAGAACCAAATCATCCTGAAATGGTTTGTTGTAGATACTGCCAGTATAGCTAGCAAAACTAGAATCTCACCTACAACTCTTTCCTTTAAAGATTGGGTTTCTTTTTCCAAAATTATTAGTCAAGGGGGTAATGAACAGTATCTGGAATGCTGGGAGTCATTTAAGGAATGTTAGAACCATTAATAAAGCCAAATGAGACGTCTTGACCTAGTTGATCTCTTTTAAAGTAGATCCCTAAATTGCCCTCATTGTCTATGGCTTCAATAATGGTTTACATCTTTGTTGACCTTATTTTCCTGTGTCAGGTTTCAGAGTTCATAGCTAATAGACAGGAGAAATTTTGTGGCTATTATACTGTCATAGTGGACTAATCCTGTGTACCATTATGTTTTCACAGGAATGAAATTATGATGAGAAATCTTATTAGGTGATATACCTGGTCGCCGTATTTTCACCCTTCCCTACATTTCTCAGATCATCAAATTATGGTTTCCCCCTTGACACACATACACACTTGTCAGGTTTTTGTTTTTTTTTTTAAACATTTCTTTATGTGCTTATTTACAGGGGAAACTTGCTCCATTTTCCGAGTACTCAAGACGATGAGGAGAAGGGAAAGTTCGAAGGTGACCAAGGGACCAGGCAGAATCAACAACCCATGAAGCCCAGTAGTCCTGTCAAAGAGCCCACTGCTGCTACCTCCCAGCAGATGGCCACACAGGAGCCATCCAGTCCTCAAGGGGAAGCAATGGAGATAGATACACCAGAAGGCCAGAAAGGAGCATGGAGTACCAGTCAGGAGAAACCTAGTAAGGCCGTGATTGAAAGGCCCAGCCAAAATAACGTAGGGATCCAGACCATAGAACATTCCCTGTGGGTCCCAGAAACTGTTTCAGCATCAACTCAGACTGTACAGAATGTGTGTGAACAAGGGACCAGTACAGTGGACCAGAACTCTGGAAGACAAGATGCCACAGTTCAGACTGAGAAGGGGCCTGGTGAGAGAGCAGTCAGTGCTCCTGGGGATGATACAGAGTCGCTCCATAGCCAGGTGAGAGAGCACGTAGGGCACCTCAGGGGCCCTGTTTTCACCTTTCTGGATTCCCAGAGGATTTAAGTTGTGCTGCTTCTACTTAACAGTAATTCTTGACCATTTTGTACAGACCAGTGGTTGAAAGACAAAAACAGTTCATCCAGGGTAAGAGACAGGGTGGTGGAAATTCTGAGTAGCTGTTGCCAAAGACTATATCTACTGTCTTTGGTGCTAGAGTTTGTCCAGTAGGTCTTCACTGGATGAGAAAGTCAGGAGTACAGTTTGGGTCCTGTGGTATTTTTCTACATTCAGTCTTCTGTTGACATTTTTCATTCTCCTTTATAACCATCAGAGCCAATTGCTTCTCCCCCAAGTTGATTCACTGTGGTTCCCAGAAGGAGTAGAAGTGTGAAGGGTAGTGTATCACAGTATTGGAAATAGCAGTAACAGGGAAAATTCCCAGGTAACCAGGGACTGCAGAAAGAGGCTGAGAATAGATAGATACAGTGGGAAGAAAAGTTTTGGGGCTGATGAATGTGAGACTGGAAGAACAGGCTTTTAGAAATAGAGTAGGGATGTGTAGGAACTAGTGAAAATTGAGGGGGTAAGAAGTGGTCATAGTAATGTACATGCTAACGAGAGGAAGTTCATAAAATTTCATTAGTAACTGTGATTAAATTGCCTTTTCAGTAGCGCATCATCACTTGAAATCTGCCTAGGAAAGCTTTACTAGTGATGTACCTCTCATTTGAATGGTCCAGGTTGTTTGTTTGATAAAAATAATATAGTTCCTATTTATTGAACACCTACAGTATAGCAGCACTGTGCTCAAGACAACCCATGAGGTTGGTATTGTTATTCCCATTTCACAGGTAAAGAAACCAAGCTGAAGAGAGGTTAAGTAACTTGCCCAAGATTTTGCCCTCAGTAGGTGGCAGAACTGGAATTTGAACTCAGCATATCTGACTTCAGAATCGGTATTCTTTTCATTATGCTATATTGCTTTTCTATTTCTTAATCATAGCTTGTGTAGTCTTGTTCTGTTTATCCGTGCCTCTCCAAAAATTCTGTTTATATTAGCCTTTTATACTAATACTCTCTGAGACCTAGGACCTTATCAATTCATACAGATTCAAAATAACATAGCCTTTTGGATACAGGAGCTGTAGCACATCAGACCCTATTTTGCAGCTGTTTATTTTACCCTTAAAGTGCTTATATTCTGCCACATAATAATCTGGTTTCTCTGCCTTTATAACAAGGGTTAAAACTTGTATCTTAAAGGCAGCAGTCACATGAGTGCCACTAGATTGTGTCTTGCTTTACTTCCTCATATTCTCCCTCTGTCAACTAGGGAGATAGTTCCTGCTCCTGTGTCGTGATGGTGAGGAGCCAGTGAGCGAGCCAGAACGTTAGTTAAGGCCCAGGCTTTGGAGTCAGACGTCGTCTAGATGTCTTGAAAGTTGAATGAGATGAAGTTTGCAAAGCCCTTAGTGCTGGGTGTGACGCACAGTAAATGCTCAGTATATACTGGCTGCTGCTGCAGCCTATTGATTATTGTTTTAAATACCACTACTGCAGCTGTTAGCAACACCACCTTTACTTACGCTCTACTACTGCTATGTCACGCAGAGTGAAACAGCACATTTAAAAGCTAGCTCCTCCTGCCAAGGAAAGAAGAGGGCTCAAAAGTGTAAGTAGTGAATGGGTACAGAGTTTCAGTTGGGAAAGATAGAGTTATGGAGCAGTGAATACAGTGATGTTTGTGAAAGTGTGAATACACATAATGCTACAAACTGTCTATTTAAAAGTGGTTAAAGTCAGTAATTTTTATGTTAAGTATATTTTACCACAATAAAAAAATATAAATGATGGATACTGTAACAGAAATTGGGTTTGGCATGCCATCTTTTGAAGAGTGATTAGAAAATGATATGGCTGTATGGACATCTTCTGAATGTTGGTGCTTTTTTATCTCCTGCGGTCTGGGTAGGACTCAGGTCAGGCTCAGAGGAGAAGCATAGGCAGCCTACCTTGGACATTCCTTAGATTTCCATTTGTGTGTCAGGTGGGCCTGGAGCCAGGTTTTCTGTGAAGTGAAAGTGTGGCTTTCTTTTCATTTTATCTTCCCTTAATTATAACAAGATCCTCGAGTTACGTGTCTTTACAGAAACCTCCTTTCAGAATACTGAGGAGAGTAAGCGTAACTTTCTTTTTATCCGCCTTCTTTCCCTTCTCCTTTCTTACTCTATCAGAGATGTTTATTTAGGTATTTCTCTTGATGTGATCATTTACCTGGCTGTTGTAATGGCAGACTACAGGGAGGCTTTTGGCTGCATTTTAAGGATATACGTAAAGCACACCAAAAGCTTTTAGACTTCTATGATTGAGGGTCTAATCACCGTGTGTGCAGCTAGCAGGTCCAGGCTGCTATGGCTCTTACGCAGGGGCACTCTGATGACTGGTATGTGACAGACCAGTAACTTGACCATTCATTAACCAGAGTTGTTTGTATAGACACAGTTATTTTAAGGAATTGGTTTAAGAAGTTTCCATGCACTTTGTTTGTGTTTATTCACATAATTTTCATAGATATTTCACCCTAACATGAAGTTGGACTGGCAGTTCTTCAGGTAAATTACTTCAGGTAAAATATTGCCACACTGTAATGAAAAACCAGGCTCACCATTATTGTGGTGGTACATATAACTCTTCTGAAAGGCGCTTGACACTGACACTGACCTTGACACTGATTGCAGAAAGTAGTATCTGTCTACTGTAGGGGAAATCGAGTGGGAGAAAAAAGCATGCGTTTCCTTTCACAGTTACAGAGCCGTGGGGCCGAAGGGGTGGGGTTGTGGATGTGGATAAATATGATACGGATGTTGTGAGAAAACATGTATGTAATAGTTGTCATAAAAATGTAGAGTCTCATTTAAACTATGTAACTGACTATTCTTTATGATACAGCTAGATACAAAATCCTAATTTGCTAATGTTCTCTATTTCTGGACACTAGCTCAACGCTTTAGTTACAGTCTATTATTTGAAATACATTAAATATTTCATATTTAATTCTAGGCGAAATCAATGTGTCTTGCTCCAGGAATAAATACACCATAGTTTTCACTTAAGAATGCAGGAAAAACAGACTGCACTGAGATTTTCACATCTTATTCTGTTTTATATAAAGTTCTAAAGAATGCCTTCCTTTTATCTGAAGACCGCTTGCAAGTGTAAATTTTATGCTGATTGATAAGTGAGCAACAGAATCAGAAGAATTACAATCTCTAATGTGCTTCTGGGAATCAAAATTTCACTTAAAAATCCTAGATATAAGTGCTAGATGTTATGATTTTGATTTAGACTGAAAGGTTTTTAGGTGAAACCGATATAAACTCCTCTCACTAGACAGCTGGCCCATCTCTAGTGTTACCCATAAGTGAATAGAAACAGAGCAGCTGGAAAATTCCATCACTCGAGACTCATGGAACCTCTGAACAGTGCTCGTCGTGAAGAAGTTGACTTGTGAGTCTGCCAGTTTGCAGGGAGACTCATGCCTGTGCTCTCTGTTTTCTGTCATAGGGAGAGGAGGAGTTCGATATGCCTCAGCCTCCGCACGGCCACGTCTTGCATCGCCACATGAGAACAATTCGTGAGGTCCGCACGCTTGTCACTCGCGTCATCACAGATGTGTATTATGTGGACGGAACAGAAGTAGAAAGAAAAGTAACTGAGGTAATACATACTTGGGTCTGTGTGCTAGATTTCTTTCAGTAGAAAAATTACCCTGGTTTTCCGCCTCCATCCCTCTTCCCTATGCAGCTAGCTGCTAACGCTTCATTTTCCTTCCTCCTCCTGTGAGAAAGATTTAAGAACCGGGTTAGAATTCTGTTTTTCCCAACCATGGGTTTGCTGTCTGACCTTTGGTCAGTTATTTAACCAGTCTCATCATGTTTTCCATATCTATAGAGTACAGTCGTGAGTCTGATAAAGATTTTATGTGTTATTTTTAATCCTTGGAAACTAATGAAGTTTAGAATCTCCAGCTTAGCAGCATGTATTTTCTCATTGTTTCTTACTGTTTTCTCACATGTTATCATTTTTTACTCATTGATCTTGGTCTCCATCCATGTGTGGTTGTGAGCCTATTAGTAGGAAGTGTACCTTTATTTTTTAGTAGAATTCACTATGAATTCATTCCCAGTGTCAGCAGAATATTGATGTTTATTGACTGTTACAGTGGTCAGTGTTGTATGCTGACTTTGTTTAGATCTAACAGTGGCTGAGGTTAGATTTTCTAGAATTAAAGATCTGGCACTTTTTTTTCTTGGTACTTATGTTATCTGGTACAGACATTAATATTCTTATTTAATCGCTTACTCATGTCTGACTCTTGTGCAACCCCATGGACTGTAGCCTGCCAGGCTCCTCTGTCCATGAAATTTCCCAGGCAAGAACATTGGAGTGGGTTGCCATTTCCTTCCCCTGGGGGGGTCTTCCTGATCCAGGGATCGAACCCATCTGCTTTGGCAGGTGAATTTTGTTACCACTGAGCTACCAGGGAAGCCCACGTATGTTAATATCTTGGTACATACGATGATAAAATATTACGTTTTACTTTTTCAGTGTTCATTTACGTGATGCACGGGGTCTTGGTTGCTGCTCGTGGGCTTTCTCTGGTTGTGGCCTGTGGAGGCTACTCTTAGATGTGGTGGTTTCTCTTATTGCAGAGCGTGGGCTCTAGGGCATGCGGGCTTCAGTAGTTGCAGCGTAAGGGCTCTATAGTGCAGTTTCAGTTGTGGCTTGCAGGCTTTGTTGCTCTGTGGGATCCTCCAGGATCAGGGTTGGAATCTGGGTCCCCTGCACTGGCAGGGGGATTCTTAACCCCTGGAACACTGGGGAAGTTCCTGCAGGAACCATTTTACTAATTGACAAGAGACATAGCTATTTTATTCTTTAGTCAAGCACTTTTTTAATTCTGGCAGCTAGCCATATAGGAGATTGTGCTCTGGGAGAAACTGGTAAATAGTTTAAGTGGAACATACTATTGCTGCTGTTCATTAATGGCCTATTACAGTCTTCATGTCAGAAGTATTTAATTTTAGTTTGAGGAATTGTCTTATATTCTTATTATACACCAGATGACAGAAATATTTCTTTTAAAATGCAGGTTTACTGTAAATTTTTTAAAAATTTATTTTAAATGAAACAAAGATGAATATTTTTAATGATAAAAGGCACAATTTCACAAAGAAGATAGACATCATAAACCATTAGACACTTCTAACAAGAAAGATACATAAAGCAAATATCAGAAGAAATATAAGGGAAAAGAAAAAACACATATGCAGAAAAAATAAGAATAGAAGCATCTTTGATGTCAGTAATTTAAATATTTAATCTATATTAAGCATATCCTACAGAAATATATTTAAAATTTTGTATCTCATGCATTGTTGTTTAGATGTCCATAGGACATTTAGAAAAATTGACAAGGAGATAAACATTACTAAATTTCAGAAAGCAGAATTCTTTTTTGTGTGTGTGATTCACTTATATATATATTTTCCATTATAGGTTATTACAAGATACTGACTAGGTTCCCTTGCTATACAGTAAACCTTTGTTGCTTGTTGTATATCTATTTTTTTAATTAGAAATCTAGCATTCTAGTCATGCTAAATCAAACAAGTGGAATCAAAATGTCATGAAGTTTTTAGTTAGGTAAAAATTTATACATTTTATAAAATATATATATTACATATATGTATACAAAAGCTTTTCTGCTGTGCTTGATAAAGGCTTGAGAAAGAACATCAAAAAAAGGAGATGGAGAAATTGGAAAACATAAACTGAATGAAATGAGAGCACTAAATATGAAATAGAAAAAGTGAAACAAACTAGATAAAAGATCCTCATATAGTCCATTTGTTTTTAAATGTGCCTGCCCATTAGAAACATATCTGGACCTCTGGCAAAAAAAAAAGCAATACCTGGATATTTGTAGTTTTCAAAAAATATCAAGGTAATTCTGATATGCATATGGATTTTAAAAAGTGATTACAGGTTTTTCTATTAAATGGTAGTTTAGGTGATACAGAATTACATAATTTTTCTGTTGACCAATCATGATACAGTGGTATTAGGTGAGTAATAGTTACCTAATCACAATAGTAAAAGATGTTTATCATTTTTCGTAATCAAATGATAATTATAAAAAAAATATTACAGTTGAAAGCCATAATGGGAACATGCTGCTGCTGCTGCTAAGTCGCTTCAGTTGTGTCCGACTCTGTGCAACCCTATAGACAGCAGCCCACCAGGCTCCCCTGTCCCTGAGATTCTCCAGGCAAGAACACTGGAGTGGGTTGCCATTTCCTTCTCCAACGCATGAAAGTGAAAAGTGAAAGTGAAGTCACTCAATCATGTCCGACTCTTTGTGACCCCATGGACCATGCAGCCTACCAGGCTCCTCTGTCCATGGGATTTTCCAGGCAAGAGTACTGGAGTGGAGTGCCATTGCCTTCTCCAATGGGAACATGATTAACTGTAAATATAAAATAATTACATACAATTTGGGGGGAGGTCAAGCAGAGTGATGTGGTAAGTAAGTGGAAGTGCATACATGCACATGTTTTCATCTACTGAGCCCGTCTTTGTCTTTTGGTTGGTGCATTTAATCCATTTACAATTAAGGTAATTATCAATATGTTGGAGAAGGCAATGGCACCCCACTCCAGTACTCTTGCCTGGAAAATCCCATGGACGGAGGAGCCTGGTAGGCTGCAGTCCATGGGGTCGCCAAGAGTCAGACACGACTGAGCGACTTCACTTTCACTTTTCACTTTCATGCATTGAAGAAGGAAATGGCAACCCACTCCAGTGTTCTTGCCTGGAGAATCCCAGGGACGGGGGAGCCTGGTGGCCTGCAGTACATGGATTTGCCAAGAGTCGGACACGACTGAGCGTCTTCACTTTCTCTTTTCACTTTCATGCATTGGAGAAGGAAATGGCAACCCACTCCGGTGTTCTTGCCTGGAGAATCCCAGGGACGGGGTAGCCTGGTGGGCTGCTGTCTATGGGGTTGCACAGAGTCGGACACGACTGAAGCAACTTAGCAGCAACAGCATGATTCTATTACCGTTTTCTTAATTGTTTGGGGTTTATTTTCTGTAGGTGTTTTCCTTCTTTTATGTTTCTTGCCTAGAGAAATTCTTTTAGCATTTGTTATAAAGCTGGTTTGGTGGTGCTGTATTTTAACTTTGCTTGTCTGGAAAGCTTTTGATTTCTCCATCAAATCTGAAAGAGAGTCTTACTGGGTGGAGTCTTCTTGGTTGTAGGTTTTTCCCCTTCATCACTTTAAATATATCATGCCTTTACTTTCTGGCTTGTAGAGTTTCTGTTGAGAAACCAGCTGATAGCCTGGTGGGAGTTCCCTTGGATGTTATTTGTCATTTTTCTATTGTTGCTTTTAATATTTATCTGTGTCTTTAATTTTTTTCAGTTTGATTACTGTGAGTCTCAGTGTGTTCCTCCTTGGGTTTATCCTGTCTGGGACTCTGTGCTTCTTGGACTTGGTTTGTTTGTTTCCTTTCCCATGTTTGGGAAGTTTTCAGCTATTATTTCTTCAAATATTTTCCTCTGGTCCTTTCTCTCTCTTCTCCTTCTGAGACCTGTATAATGCGAATATTGGTGCATTTAATGTTGTCCCAGAGGTCTCTTAGGCTGTCTTCATTTCTTTTCATTCCTTTTTCTATATTTATTCTGTGGCAGTGATTTCCACCTTTCTGTCCTCCAGATCATTTATCTGTTCTTCTGCCGTAGTTATTCTGCTGTTGATTCCTTCTGGTGTATTATTCATCTGTTTGTTTTTTCTTCAGTTCTTCTAGGTCTTTAGGCTTCCCTGGTGGCTCAGATGGTAAAGCATCTCTGTCTACAATGTGGGAGACCCAGGTTCAATTCCTGGGTCAGGAAGATCCCCTGGAGAAGGAAATGGCAACCCACTCCAGTACTCTTGCCTGGAAAATTCCATGAACAGAGGAGCCTGGTGGGCTACAGTCCGTGGGGTTGCAAAGAGTCGGACATGACTCAGCAACTTCACTTTGTTTCTCTAGGTCTTTGGTAAGCATTTCTTGCATCTCTTCAATCTTTGCCTCCATTCTTTTTCTGAGATCCTGAATCATATTCACTATCATTATTCTGAGTTCTTTTTCTGGAGCATTGCCTATCTCCACTTCATTTATTTGTTTTTCTGGGGTTTTATCTTGTTATGCTGATTAACTTTCTGTAATGTGGTTTTGTTTTACTCACTGTGTGATTGTGATTCTTGCTTTTCTGTCTGTCCTCTAATGGAGGAGGGTAAGAGGCTTGTGTAAGCTTCCTAATGGGAGGGACTGGTGCTGGGAACACTTGGGTCTTGCTCTGGTGGGTAGTGCCTTGCTCAGTAAGGCTTTAATCCAGTTATCTGCTGATGGGTGGAGTTGAGTCCCTGATAGGTGTTCAGCCTGAGGTGACCCAGCCTTGGGCTCTATGGTAGAATTAATGGCGACCTCCAAGAGGGTTTATGCCAAAGGGGACCTTCCCAGACAGCTGTTGCCAGTCCCCCCTGTCCCTGTGGTGAGCCCCTGCTGATGCACGCCTCCACAGGAGACCCTACCGCACTAACAGGTAGTTTTGGTTCAGTTTCCTGTGGGCTCACTGCTCCTTTGCTCTGAGCCTTGATGCACACAAGGGTTTGTTTGTGCTTTCTAAAGCTGGAGTGTCTGATTCCTCCAGTCCTGTGGAAGTCTGTATAATCAAGTCCCACTGGCCTTCAAGTTCAGATTCCCTGGGGATTCCCAGTCCTTTTGTTGAATCCCCAGGCTGGGAAACCTGATGTGGGGTTCAGAAATTTCACAACAGTGGAAGAACTTCTTTGGTATTACCATTCTGCAGTCTGTGGGTCACCTACCCAGTGGGTATGAGGTTTGATTTTTTCGTGAGTGTGCCCCTCTTACCATCTCATTGCGGCTTCTTCATTGTCTTTGGATGTGGGGTATCTTTTTCTGGTGGGTTCCAGCATCCTCCTGTCGATGGTTGTTCAACAGCTAGTTGTGATTTTGGTGCTCTCGCAGGAGATGAGTGCATATTCCTCTACTCCACCATCTTGAACTGGAACAGTACCTTCAACTTTTTGTTTACAAATTTTTTTTAATGTTATTACTATTTTGGAGAAATTACGAACTTAGCAGCTTTACAGAAAAACAGTTTGCTTTCATGACAAGTTTTTGTAACTGTTGTAGTCTACTCTGAAGTCTGTACCAGGTGCTGTTTTAAGTGTTACACATATTACTTCATTATTTCATTTATGATGCTTTTTAAAGTATATATCTGGAAACAGTAGGCTTGTTAGATATTCTGAGAGGGAAAAAGATTCCATGGTCATAAATATTAAGTTTGAGAAAACACCAAGAACTGTAACCATCCCTTCCCCCATTGTGGGAGTTCACAATGCATATTACGTTAAAGACCTTAGGAAGATCACCTCCATGGACGGAGGAGCCTGGTTGGCTGTAGTCCGAGATAAATCAAGGTCCACCCACGATTTATCTTTACAATAAAGATATTTATTTTATTGTGTAACCTAGAACTTCCCAAACTTATTTGACCATTGAACACTTTTTACAGTAATGTTTATTATATTTCTGTGTTACATAGTTTGGGAAGCACTGCTGTAATTAAATAAAACAATAATAGCTAACATTTATTGCAGTTGGTGATGGACAGGGAGGCCTGGTATGCTGCAGTCCATGGGGTCACAAAGACTGAGCGACTTAACTAACTGAACTGAACATTGATTGGTCACTGGCTATATGCCTGGTACTGTTCTAAGGACTTTTAAGTGATTTAACTTATTTAATTCTCACAACTAAGGTATGAAGTAGATATTATTCTCATTTTGCATTTAAGAAACTGAGGCATAGCAAGTTAAACTCACTTGCTTAATGCTATATAGCTAATAAACAGAGGAAGTGGCATTTATTCCAGGCAGTCTGATTCCAGAGCCTGCCTTCCTGACTACTGGAATATGCAGTCTCCTAAGAGTGAAAGGGACATGTGTCAAAAGGAAGGTCTGTGTAGGAGTTGAGAAGAGGAGGAAACTCGTCTGAAGGGAATTTTGACAAATCCTTCGGGTGAGAGCCAGAATGTAATTTAGTTGAACATTGAAGGTTTTAGATATTGAGAGATTCAGGGAAAGGACATTCTATTTAAAAAGAAGCCTTGGTGGGCAAAGGCACAGAGGCAGAAAGTAAAGAGAACAGTCCAGTTGGTAGCCAGGCTAAAGATGTGAAGGTGGACAAGTCGAGGTCAGAAGATTCTGGGAACTTTCCCTCATCTCTTGTAGCCTTTGATTATCATCTTTTATTCATTTATTTACCAGCAATTTCTCTGTTGCTGTGTTCCTAGCACTACTGTGAAGATAAAAAGACAGTTTCCCTATTCTCTTAGGAGCTTACACTTGGTGTGCAAGCAATCCAGAACTGTGGTCGCTGCAGTAGAGAGGTGGGAAAGCTGTGTTAGAAAGAGGGTGCAGAGCCTGTGAATGGACCCGAAGGTGGCTGAGAGGCCTCAGAGCAGACGTGTGCTCAGGAGTGGGGCAGAGAAGGGGCAGGGGCAGAGGACGCTGCGGGCAGGGGCAGAGGACGCTGCAGGCAGGGTAAAGAAGCTTGCACATGTTGTAGACTCCACGGAGCGCTTAATGAATGTTTAGGTGCAGCGAGAACGAAAGGGTGGGGACTGAGGAGGGAGGATGCTCTTGAGGCTGCTCAGGGCCCAGAGCACGAGGCTTTGTATACCACGGTGGTATACCAGAGTTTCGATTTTTATCTTTGATTTTTTTTTTAGATTTTTATCTTTTATGTGATGGAGAGCCTTTAAAGAATTTGGGGGAAAGGAATGATATGCTCAAATTTGCATATAGGGAAGATCTAATTGGAGCAGTGTAACAGTTGATTGGAACAGAAGAGGTTAGAGGCAAAGTTCAGACCAGAGGCAGTGAGTGTCAAATTAGGGCAGTAGCAGCAGGGATTGAGAGGAGTGAAGCAGATGTAAAATACATACAGAACATACAGAAGGTGCAATTGATGGGCTGCTGAATTCCTGACCGCAGGGATTCTGGCAGAGGGAGGAGCCATGTGTGATGCCTGGGCTTTCTGCCCGGGCAGATGGATGTGTGCTCAGTCACTTAGTCATGTCCTACTCTTTGCAACCGTTTGGACTGTAGCCCACCAGGCTCCTCTGTCCATAGGATTTTTTCGGCAAGAATATAGGAGTGGATTGCTATTTCCTCTTCCAGGAATCTGCCTGACCAAGGATCGAACCCACGTCTCCTCTGTCTCCTGCATTGTAGGCAAATTCTTTACCCACTGAACCATCAGGGAAGCCAGATAGATGGTAGTACCATTTACTGCTACTGCTACTGCTAAGTCACTTCAGTAGTGTCCGACTCTGTGCAGCCCTGTAGACGACAGCCCACCAGGCTCCCCTGTCTGTGGGATTCTCCAGGCAAGAACACTAGAGTGGGTTGCCATTTCCTTCTCCAGTGCATGAAAGTGAAGTTGCTCAGTCGTGTCCGACCCTCAGCAACCCCATGGACTGCAGCTTTCCAGGCTCCACCATCCATGGAATTTTCCAGGCAAGAGCACTGGAGTGGGGTGCCATTGCCTTCTCCCAGTACCATTTACTGGGAGAATATAAATGAGACAGGTTTGTGAGAGAAGATCCTTCCTTCAGTAAATATTTATTTAGAGCCACTTTTGTGGCAGGCACTGTGCTGTTTGGAGGATAAATCCAGGAAAAAAGATGGTTGCTACTGTCTTACTGTGGCCTCTGTATCTAGTAAGAAGGACACATGGAAAAAAGAATAAGCAAATACATTAAAAAGATCTTAACAGGCCAACTTGGAGCCTGGACCCAAGTCATTATAAGAACAAGGCCTGAACTTCTAAACAGTTGCAAAAGCAGGTGTAGGTCGCTGCTGTTCTTTGGGTTCCTTTCCAACTGAGAAGCCACCTGGAGTCCCAGCCCACTGGACTGGTCTTGCCCCTGCTCGCTTTCTATGTTCACAAGAAGGAGTTGACTTAAGTTCTGGGCTGCCAACACATGCTTTAGTTCAGTGACCCTGGCAGATGATGCTGATTCAGATCTGGCCAGAGTAGGAGATAAATGATAGGAGATGGTGAGTGGAGAGGGGTGAGATTTCTGGAGATGGTGCAGGTTCTGGTAATGATGCTGGTGAATGCAGATGCTGGGGTAGAGGAGAGGAAAAGGTTAATGGTGTGATTAGATCGGGAAAGCTTGTTGCTGGATGGGTCATCTGTTGGTTGTTAGCCTCAAAAATGATCATGGACATAGGGGGAGATGGAGAGGCTGTGAACCAGGTGTACGCTGTTCATGCATGAGAGGGATTAGGAGGGTGTGGGTGAGTAACACTGAGGTAAGGCGAGAGTTTAATGGAACGACAGATAATGGTTTGTTTGGTAGGAGCAAGAAGTAGGGAGGTAGAAATGATCTGTTAATGGCAGTGGGAGCAAGGAGGCCTCTCATCTCCAGATTCTTTTTTTTTTTTTTTTAATATTTATTTCTATTTATCTGTTTAGCTGTGCTGAGTCTTAGTTGCTGCACGCAGGATCTTTAGCTGTGGCCTATGAACTCTTAGCTGTGGCATGTGGGATCCAGTTCCCCAACCAGGGGTTGAGGTTTGGTTAAGGAAAATCAGCCCCTGCTACAGAGAGCTGCAGGGAATGTGGGAGGCACTGGGGACGTCCAGGATTCATTGAAGGGAAGGAAATGGATAGGAGTCTGAGTTTTAGAGGGGTTAAGATACAGGTGTCCCTGGTATATCTAAGGGTAAGAGTTCAGTAGGCATTTGTATCTGAGAGCTTAGAGCTGAGTCATCATTGTGTTGTTGGTAGACAGGTCAGAATAAGTCGTGTAAGACTGGCCAAGGAAAACACGAAGAGTGAGGAGAGAAGTGAGAACAGACTCCTGGGAAATACTAATTTAAAATGAATAGGCTGAGGAAGAGGAGCCAAAAGCAAGTATAAGTAGAGCTAGCTAAACAGGTAGAATGAAAAGAAGAGTGACTTGATAGATTTTAGAGGAGAGATTTTCAAGAAAAGGGTAGTCAGACATAATCCTTTAATCAGTAGTAGTGTCTACATGTGTGTGCCTGTGCACGCTGAGTACAGTCTCCCAGAGAGACTGCACTCTCTGAGGTGGGGTCTGTCCTCTGCTTGTTCTCCCGTCTTCTCTCTGACAGCCAGCATGGTCATGCACGGACAGTCTAGAGGAGGAAGGCAGATGGGCAGCAGCTGCCCTGTAATCGCTCAGCTCTGTGCCCAGAGAGGACACTGCTGGTCAGTTCTAGAGCCTTTCCTTATTAAGCCTGGGGATTAGCTTCAGAGGCTGCTTCAGACTGAGCTCCAGGCAACCACGACCAGTCCATCAAAGCAGGCACGGGAGTGAGATAGAGTCAGTTTGATATTCCTGTCCTCTGTAGGTATCAGAAATTCAAATATTTTGCTTACTATCTTTGGTCTTCATTTTTATAAACAGTAATACCATCATGTATCAGTTTTTGCCTGTGATTTTTAATTTCCTTAATTGTGTACTGAAGTACCTAATTTCAAACCACTTGTCAGGCTACCCACTGCTGTAATCAGGTACCCATAAGTGCTCCTGACCACTCTTTCTCCCCCTCTAACCTGCCTGCTTCCCTGCCTGCCTTCACCTAGGGCGTTACCTCTCTTCTCTGCGTTGGAATCCTTGCTGGCATCTCGGCAGCCAAAGGTTGTGAACTTGTCCAGTAAAAAGATAATTTAACTTAGCTCCAGTAATAGAGGTCCCCTCCTCCTGATCTAGTACCACCTTTGTTTATTTATTTTATTGAAGTATATATTCCCAATAGAATGCACAGGTCTTAAATGTTCAGTTCAGTGGTTTTGACAATATGTCACCACTATTCAAAGCAAGATACAGAACATTTCCATTATTCCAGAAAGTTCGTTCCTAATTCCCAACTCTAAACTGAAATTTCTTGCCATCTAGGACTGTCCGGTCATCACAGCAGCATTATGTTCTCTGGCGTTTCTAAGCTGTTGTACCCCTTCTTCCTTGCAGGAGACCGAAGAGCCGATCGTAGAGTGTCAGGAGTGTGAGACGGAAGTCTCCCCTTCGCAGACTGGCGGCTCCTCTGGTGACCTGGGGGACGTCAGCTCCTTCTCCTCCAAGGCCTCCAGCTTACACCGCACGTCAAGTGGGACGAGCCTGTCTGTCATGCACAGCAGCGGCAGCTCAGGGAGAGGAGCCGGACAACTCAAAGGGAAAACCAGCGGGACCGAGTCTGCCGAGTTTGCCTTGCCCAGCTCCCGAGGAGGCCCAGGAAAGCTGAGGTGCAGACAGGGTCTCCAGAGAGGGAGCCACTGCAGGGGCAGGGTTGCTGACGTGTTTATGTCACGGGACAGGGGGAGTCACAGGAAGCCCCCCCCATCCTCCTAGGATCGATCAGCTCCTCTTCCTCCCCTTTTCAATTCCTCTCCTGTTTGGGGTTTGCATGGGAGGTAGGGTGGAGCCCTGTGGGAGGTAGACTTCCTGAGCAACTGGAAAACAGGCGAGGGGACCTCGGGAATGCTGGCCCAGGCTCCTGCCCCTTGCCCCCCACTTTCTGCAGCCTGTGGGTGCTTTGGTCGGGAGCACAGGAAGTTCGGGGTAGTGGCCCCAACCTGACACGTTCCCTAGCTTTTTGTTTTCCTCTACAGGTACCCAGAGCCTGAAGTACAAGCAAAGGCAGGGCAGGAGTGGATGTGCTGTTTTTGAGGGCAGCAGTAGGAAGCTTTGTCAGGAGGGTCTAGACTGGCATGTAGAAGGATGCCCTTTACTTGTTATCCTGACTCCCGTTCCCAGCTCATTTGGTGGTGGGTGTGTGGACCAGCTTCCTACTGCCATGGAAGCTCAGCCCTTGCGGGCCTGGCATGTAGTCTGAGGACGAAGGGGAGACTGTGAAGAAAGGATCCAGTAGCAGGCGCTCTCAGACTAACCTGTCTTCATTCTCTAGTCCTAGAAAAGGGGTCAGTCAGACAGGGACGCCAGTGTGTGAGGAGGATGGTGATGCGGGCCTTGGCATCAGACAGGCAGGGAAGGCTCCAGTCACGCCTCGTGGGCGCGGGCGAAGGGGCCGCCCGCCTTCTCGGACCACTGGAACCAGGTACCCGGGCAGTGTGAGATACACTAGTCTGTGACTCGTTCAGAAAAAGGGAGTAGAGAGAAGAGAGGGGAGCAGAGAGAATGCGGGGTGTCAGGAGGGAGAAGAGGGGCCCGCACAGACTGGGGAGTGGGCTGGGACCAGAGTGAGGCCCCTGCGATGCCAGGCTTCTGCCTGCGATGGGGTTAGCAGCGAACGGGCTGGACACCCGTGGACAGGGGAGTGGGAAGATTGATAGATCCGTACTGCTCTTGGCTCCTTCTCACGGCCTTCGCCTGTCTCTTATCTCACTTTAGGGAAACAGCTGTGCCTGGCCCCTTGGGCATAGAGGACATTTCACCAAGCATGTCGCCGGATGATAAATCCTTCACCCGTATTGTGCCTCGAGCGCCAGACTCCAGCAAACGGGCAGACACGGGTGCTGGTGCTTTGCGTCGAAGCGACTCTCCCGAGATTCCATTCCAGACTGCTGCTGGCCCTTCAGATGGCTTAGATGCCTCCTCTCCAGGGAACAGCTTTGTAGGGCTCCGTGTTGTAGCCAAGTGGTCATCCAATGGCTATTTTTACTCTGGAAAAATCACACGAGATGTCGGAGCTGGGAAGTATAAGTTGCTCTTTGACGATGGGTACGAGTGTGACGTGTTGGGCAAAGACATCCTGCTCTGTGACCCCATCCCCCTGGACACGGAAGTGACCGCCCTCTCGGAGGATGAGTATTTCAGTGCAGGTACTGGAAGAAGCCAGAGCCCTCCTAATGCCTCCGTGGCCCTCCACCACCAGCAGCACTCACTCCAGCCTCAGTGCTCTCCTGTGCCCTCTAGTCAGAAATTTCATTCCCGACATTGCACACTTTCACCCCGGCTGCTTTGTTGTTCTTTGTTCCCCTTGTTAATTTTTGAATAAACTTCATAGTTTGGGGAAAATGTGTATATACACAGCATCTGCAACACGCAGAGTACTGACAGCATAGAGACGTCCCCTGTGCGCCTCAGCCAGCTCTCCCCTTTCCCTATTGTCAGCATTTTACTTTAACCTGGTACCTGTGTCAGAAGAGTCTGCCTTGGCACTTTACCATTAACTGAGTTCCTGACATGCAGATTTCCCCAGCTTTTCCGTGTCCTTTTTCTGCTCTAGGATCCAGTTCAGGATAGTGTACTGCCTTTAGTCCTCACATGTCTCTTGTTTTCTGATCTGAACACTCTCTGAACCTTTTCTTGTTTTTCATGACCGTGACAGTTTTGAGGAGTACGTACTGGTCAGGTAGTTTTTGACTGTCCTTCAGTTTAGGTTTGTCTCCTGTTTTCCCTTGGTTAGGTTGGCGTTAGTGAGTTTTTGGAAAGAATGCTGCAGCAGGGCAGGCCCTTCTCACAGCATTGTGTGTGGGAAGGGTGTAGGTGACAGCCAGGGCAGCCCTGGCGATGTCCACCTTCATCGCCGGTCAAGGTGATGTTCGCCAGCCTTCTCCAGTTAGTGTTTTTCCTTTGCCATTTTCTGTTCTTTCAGCTCTGACTTGTAAACTTCCTGCCTTTCTTGGCGGGAACCTTAAGTTGGCGAGAGTGGCAGGTATATTAAGATCTTTGCACTTGGGAAAAAGTTGTTAATGCTGCGTTTGTATGTCTCCACACTCACCACTTATTCTCTGGTTTGGAAAAATCATGCTTTTTTTTTGTAACTAAAGCAGCCAGTCCCCTGTACTGGTGATGGTGAAAGATTTCTGTCTGTCGTGACTGTTTATGTGTCCATTCTTTGAATGTATTGCCTCTTTTCTATGAGGTGATTTGGAGATGCATGTTTCATTGAGTTCATCATTTAAAAACATTCTTTAATGGGGTTTTTTGGGAACAGTGATTGGGACACAGTGGGCAAAAATGCGTCAGTTGAAGCCTCTTCAGACTTTGTTATGTTTGGACTCCTCGGTAGTTTGCTGTCTGCTGCTTTATTTATTGTTAAATGAACTACCTCACCTTCTAGTTCTGGGTAACACTTAGCTTCACTTAGCATCAGTAGCACATGGATTGAGATCTTTTATGGCCCATGACTTACATTGTGTCAAATGCATTTGTTCCTCTTTCCAGTGTAAAGCCTCTCTTGAAGTCCATGTTAGGCCCTCTTAAGACAGAGCCGGTTCTCTATCCTGCATGAATTGTGGCATTCACGGGAAGGGGGCTCTGGGTCCTATTTATGGAGGCTGTCTACTGATGTTAGACTAGACCTGTTCATTAGTGTGAAGGATATTCTTGACCTTGGCCTCCTTTGTGCTCTTGAGGATTTAGTGTGGTGATAGAGATTTAAGCCAGGAGATGAACAAGCAAGGGGAGAGAGAGTGACTCTGGTAGAGATAAGGAGAAAACTAAGGCCTGCTTTCTCCTTTTTTTTCCCCCTTGGTACATGCTCTGGGTTTCTATTAGCCCTTCATTCAAGCACTGGCTAACAGGAAAGAATACATTGATTTTTCTCTTCGTAGGAATGAGAAAGTATTCCCATTAGTGCCCTGTTTTTATATTTATCTTTACATAGGTATCTTTTTCATAGCATTGGAAACAGGTCTTGCCCACGATCACACAGCTTGGTGGCATCAGAATCCGGCCTAGACTCAGGTCTCCTGAATTCTAGCCCAGTGTGCTTTTGTGCCCCATACCGAATTCCTTTTAATCTGGAGGCTTTGTCTTTAGGTCCTGAATCAGAATGAGATCAGAGAAGCAGATAATAAAGAGGGAAGCTTAGAGGGGAGACGCAGGGTTTATTTCCTTCCTTTCTCTGCTCTGTATTTCTACTTCGATTTTGCTGCACAGACCCATGCTTTCTCTTGAAATGATGTCATCTTTCATCTGTGACTTAACTCAAAAATTATCACCCAGCCTCCAAACAAACGAAGAAAGGAAAGTTTAGTAAGTTATAATGGGACCATTAAGAAACCACATGCATTTCATTTTGAGAACCATTTGAACTGCTAACAAGCCATAAAGGCTGGCTTTAGGCAGCTTAATTTTATAACTAGAGGGTTCCTGCTGCTGGGAACCTTCATGTTCCAATCCCTGGATGGTGTCTGCATGCGTCCTGAGTGGTGGTGGTGTGTGGGCCTGACGGCTAGGAGTTTGCTCAGTCCTAACCTCTGTCCTCTCTTGGACCTCCTATAACTCGCTGATTCAGGCCAGCTCTCAGTAGATGTCGAGCAGTTTAAACAAGCTACTTTTATGTTTGTTTTTTTTTCCCCCATCCAGGAGTGGTAAAAGGGCACAGGAAGGAGTCTGGAGAGCTGTACTACAGCATTGAAAAAGAAGGCCAAAGGAAGTGGTATAAGCGGATGGCTGTCATCTTGTCCTTGGAACAAGGAAACAGGCTGAGAGAGCAGTATGGCCTGGGCCCATATGAGGCAGTAACGCCCCTCACCAAGGCAGCAGATATCAGCTTAGGTAAGACCTTGGCTTCCTGAACTACTGCCAACGGACCCCTGGCCTGCTTGTGGGTAGAATGGTGGCTTTAGAGCAGTTAGTAAAGCTTCCCTCAGTCTTACTCCTTTGTGGTTTATGAGATGGAAATGAACTCCCATATATTGGGAGCCACTGCATATCTCTTGTTTTCTTGCCAGGACCCAATAGTAAGTCCTCAGATTTTTCTGGCCTCCCCAGTTCTGTAAAGGACCAAACACACTTTAGTCATGGCAGAAGCTGAAACAGAAAATATGGTGGCCTTGGAAGAGGCTTCCTGCCGATGTGGGAAGTGAAGGAGAGGGTGTGGTGGTTTTTAAATCAGGCTGCGATCAGCTTCTTGGAGGTCGGAGCCTCAGACCAGGGAGATGACTTGCCTTTGGCTCATTGTATCACAGACAATTTGGTGGAAGGGAAACGGAAACGGCGAAGTAACATCAACTCCCCAGCCACCCCCACCACTTCCAGCAGCAGCAGTACAACCCCGACACGAAAGGTCACAGAGAGCCCTCGTGCTGCCACGGGGGTCCCCTCAGGCAAAAGAAAGCTTGTCACTTCTGAAGAGGAGCGGTCCCCTGCCAAGCGAGGCCGGAAATCTGCCACTGTGAAACCTGGTGAGTGCTCCCTTGTACCCCCTTTTCTCCCAGACCTCGGCAGAATGCAGGGTCAGCTGCCGGAGAGCTGGAACCTGGCATGAGCAGGGGCTGCTTCCTGATTATGGAGTCGGCGCCCGCACATGCCCACCTCTCTGTCTCCTAGCAGAGCCCAGTCAGGTGCCAGGAAGGAAGGCAGGCTTTGATGGGAAACATCCCTTGATGCCTGTGTCGGTTCTGGGAGGGAGAGCAAATGTAATGGATTTTAGGCAGACTCACAGGAGGTGCAATTTTTCTTGGACCTCTTCCTTTATCTGGCACCGTCTTCCTCTGGAAGCTCTGCTGCTCCCTCCCTTGTGCTCAGGACTCCCTGGCTTTCGCACATGTCCTATTGAAAGCTGGTACCTTAGCCTGTATCTCCCCTTTCCATACTAACCCCCAAACAACCCATTTCCAGTCCCTCAAGCTGCATGTTTGTAGAAGTTCAGTCCACCTGTCGTTACTGGGTCTGTGCTGTGACCCAGCCACGGCCTCTGTGGATGCTGGAGACACAGGCAGTCTTCGCTGTCTGCCCCAGGGCGCTGTCTTAGTCTAGCAAACTGAGGAAGTTGGTTGTCGTCGCATGTCCTGGCACCTGGCACTTGTTTCCTGTGTCTTCTCCGTATCTACTTAATATCTCTGCTGTGTTTCAGGGTATGTAAGGCATGGAATTCAGTGCTTCGTACATTTTACCTCATACAGTCTCTGTGAGTTACAGGTGCTAGAATTCATTTTCTAGTAGAAGAATCTAAGGCAGAATGTTGGTTTACTTCCCAAGGTGACACAGTCATCCAGAAATCAGACTTAGGCAGTCTGACTGTGAAGTCCAGGGTTGTGCATGCTACATCAGACTGTTCTCTTGCTGCTGGTTTTATTTTAGGGAGGCATAACCTGACTGTCATCTTAGCCTCCCAATGAGCCAGGATTCAGCTTCTCCATGCCAGGTATTTGCTTTTTTCCTTGAGAACATACTGGGCCACTCCAAGCACGGGTGTTCTGGGAGTCCTGGACTGACTGGCCGGTTCACTTCCCAAGTGTTGGGAACTGGGGCAGGTGAAGCAGGCTGTTTTGATACGGTTCTGTCAGCATGTAAAAGCACTTGATCACCAAGGATTCTGTGCACTGTTCTGGTGAGGGTCAGGGACGGGGGCAGTATCTGCTGGGAATATTTCTTGGTGAACCCACTTTTTTAAAGGCTGCCTCAAAATAGCACTAGGCTGAGAATGTGGGCTGAAGGTTTCCAATCACTTTTCACTTTTACTTTGTGTTAGAATCATCTTTTCTTCAGGTGACTTCAGAAGTTTTTGATTTGGTTCTATAAAAACAATGCTAGTTGTGAAAACAATGTATACATTGTTATGACTATAAAATTTAAATACATACAATTTCTCTGCACTGTTAAAAATTTTTTTTTTTTTTTTTTTTTAGCCAAGTGGCATGGCTTACGGGATCTTAGTTCTCCAACTAGGGATTGAAAACAGGCTCTTGGCAATGAAATTGTGGAGTCCTAACCACTGGATTGCCAGTGGTTGTTGGCCATAGGATGGATCTTTGGTTAATAGCGCAAAAAAGTTCCGCAGGACATTGCCTGCCCACCCTGTTGTGCCCAGGCCATGGTCTGTACCCTGTGCCTCTGTCCTTTCCAGGTGCGGTGGGGGCAGGAGAGTTTGTGAGCCCCTGTGAGAGTGGCGACAACCTGGGTGAGCCCTCTGCCCTGGAAGAGCAGAGAGGGCCTCTGCCCCTCAACAAGACCTTGTTTCTGGGCTATGCCTTCCTCCTCACCATGGCCACAACAAGCGACAAGTTGGCTAGCCGCTCCAAATTGCCAGATGGTCCTACAGGAAGCAGCGAGGAAGAGGAGGGTAAGGCCCTAAGAAGCCCTGGGGGCTCTCACACCCATGTGCGCTTTCCATTCATGTCCAAGAGGCAGGGCCCGTGGCAGCTGGTCAGGGTCAGGGAAAACTAGTTTAACCCTGCTTGCTTTGTGGTTTATAGACTACTCTCACAGAATTTCTGTTAGCAGTTCCTCAAAATAGTCCTTGTGAGGCAGATGATAGGTCTTATCCATTTTACAGATGAGAAAACAAGCTAGGAGTGGTCAAATAATTGTTTTTTATCCACAGTAATGGTGGACTTGGGACTTAGAACTCCATGTTGTCCAGTACAGTCAGATTTCTGAATGCCCTGCCCCCCTTCCCATTGGTGTTCTCTGGGCCCAGGAAGACGTACGTGGGAGTGAAGTTCATTCTCTTGAGTCTGTGTGTCAGACTAGGAAGGGTGGGCTCAGGGTCCTGGGTGAGTTCAGAGAAGCAGCCTCTAGGCCTTTTCACCTCTTGTACGTCTCTTCAACCTTACATATTGCATTTCTGTGTTGTTTCTTAGGGTCTGAGTGAAGGCTGCAGTGGGGAGAGGTAAAAATTATTTAAACTGCCTAAAGAGTGTGTGATCTAGGTGAGAAAACTGGGCAGGTACAAACATACCTTGCAATTAAGCAACCGCAGCGCAGTATCCACGTGTGTCTGCTGAGGCCCACTCCCAAGTGGAAGGGTGCGCTACAAGTCAGCCCTCTCACTAACGCAGGGCCTTGCAGGAGGGAAATCGAATTAGGGAACATGGTTATCAGAAAACAGCACCAGCTGCAGATCTGGGATTGGCACTTCAGGTGTGTGGCTGATTTTTCTAATTAACCAAAACTGTATCTTAGCGCCACAGCTCTGTGGAGATCTGTATGGGGACATGGGGAGGGTGGTCAGGGAATTGCGGTTGAAGTGTATCCTATCTGGAGATACATAAATGGTTATCAGTATTGAGGCTTTAGGGTGTGGGAGCAGGTGTTCAGTGGAGGGGTTTCACGAGTGAGTGTGATCCAGGCCTAGTTTTTCAGACAGAATTCAGATTTGTGAGGAGCTTCCTAGCCGAGGATGTAGTTGGTTTGGGTCGTTAGCGATTGGGTATGGCGAGGTGTCAGAACCATGTTGTGTTCTTGTTTTCGCTTGCTTTCACTATATTGCTGGACTCTAGTCTTCATTCTCCAGCACACTCCTAGCCCTTTCCTAGACTAGCACTTCACAGTGCAGCTCTCTAGATGTTTTCTTGATACGGAATGCCTAAGAAAACTTGCTTTTTGGTATGAGATGCAGACTGTCAAATTCCTTAAAAATCTGTGAGCCTGTGTGAGATCTTACAAACCTGAGAATTCCTTCCATCCCCTCTTGCAGATATATCAAATATTTTTAATCTCATTCTTGTAAGCATGAATGAGGGATAGGTTTTGTCTCAAGTGAGGAGGAATTTGGACCTTTTTTTTTAGAGGGAGCAGGCCATGTTCGTTGTGGAAAATGTAGTTACGATGCATGTCTGCTTTATGTTCCTCCTTCATCCTTGCACATTGCTCTAGCAGTACCAGAATCTTTGATATTTTTGGTATATAGTATATTTTAGAGGTTCCATGATCTCAGGAAGCAGGGGACATTTGTATTAGAACAGTCCTTTACTAGTTAGCTTTTAAGAAACAATGTGATATGTCTTGCAGATAGCCAGGAATCTCTTTTATTTGTATCAGGAGCTCAGTAAAATATTTGAATCCATCTTGTGAGACATTTAATGAAGAATATGGCACCTGATCTCGTTAGGGGGCACATTATCAGGGGCCCATCAGCCACAGGGATTGACTTCAGAGTTAGGTACCTTCATCCTTGATTTAAATGATGCAGTAAAAATCTGTTCATTTTAGCCTCTGATTGACCAGGGCCACTCATGAAGTCAGAAATAATATTAAATCCAAACTGAGAAAAGTTAGAAATGGACTGCCAAGGTAGGGTAATATTTGATTACACAAATGCAGGAAATATAGATGGGGATTAAAAGCTAAACAGATCGGGAGTAGAAACAGTTCTGGATAAGTAGAATAAAATAGAAGTCTTGAGAAAAATAAAAGACCTTGGGGGTCTTGGCAGTGACTCAGCAGTAGAGTGTTGGTGCCAAAAAGTGTGACATGATTTATCAATAAGGGCCAAGGATGCCAGGGCAAAACTGAGAAATAGTCTTGCTGGATTCTGAGTTTCTTACAGCCAATTAGTTTCTAGTTTGAGTTTTCATTCTGAGAAGAATATAGAGAATGCTGAATCAAGAAAAAAGCAATGAAAGCAAATAGGCTGGTCAGTCAGACTTGAGCAGAGGCTTGGGTTTGGGGCCCCAACACTGCCTGAGCAGCTCCGGCAGGGAGGGCGCCAAAGGGTAGGGGGCAGCCTTGGCGGGGAGGGTCTGTTCCAGCAGATTCTCCTTTGGGTATGAGTGAGGGGAAGGAGTGGTCCTGACACTGAACTTTTTGGGTTTTTTTGTGATAAGTCCATTAGAACTTAATTTTTCCGAACTCTCCTAATTCAATAAAATTATTTATATATGAGAGGAGCAGATGACAAGAAAAGTCTCAGATATTGGTCAAAAGCAATTTCTAATTGCCTAGGGTCATTACAGCTTCAGCCTCATCTCTCATAACTTCTGCTTCCCCCTCAAGAATGTAGAGCAGTCACTGATGTTCAGTGTCCTGAGCTATTTCACGATTGTCAAAGGTAGATAGTTTGCAATAAAAGGTTGAATTAGGCCCTTCTGGCTAACCTCCAGTTAATTATATTTTAGAAACCCCACTTTCTTTGAGCAATTTGGTTTATCAGAGTTTTACTGGCTAGGGAGTAAAATGCAGATTCAATAGGCTTATTCTGCAAGAGAGATTAGAGCAGACAGAAGGAAGAACTTCATGATGATAAGGGTTACTCAGGCTGGAGGGTAGCAGTTTGGGAAGTGGATGTGTCAGTCCCCAGGTGCAGGCCCTGGGCGTGTTCTCAGTGCAGAAACCTCCGCTGTTCTCAGGCCTAGAACCTGCCTCCATTTCTCATCTTCCCCACACTTCCTGCTCTTTTGGGCAGATCCTATCCCTTTTTGGGCAGCATTTCATAGGCCTCTTGACAGGTCTTTCTGGCCCATGGGGAAGCCCTTTACCTGTTTTAGGGATACAATATTTTGGAGATAACTGGGGAGTAGGAAAGAGGACAATAAGAAGCAGGCGTAAAGTGGCAAATGAACCAACTGGTAGTAATTATTAACTTGGTTATGTTTTTTAATAGAATATTTAGAAATTCCTCCTTTCAACAAGCAGTACACAGAATGCCAGCTTCGAGCAGGAGCTGGCTACATTCTTGAAGACTTCAATGAAGCCCAGGTAAGGCGTTCCTTTGTGTAGCTTCTCAGGGGAGGCAGTAATGCAAGTCCACTTGCTGGAACAAGAAGCGGCTGGATAGAGTTGGTAGAGATTTTGGGAACTGAGACGCTGCCAAAATGTTGCATAAAATAAAACTTTTACAGTGTACAAGGAAGAGAAGTCAGAACCTTGGGTTACATTTAAGAGGATTGGTTCTGTTGCTGGGACAAAAGTAGATTAAAATTTGTGTTTAACAGAAATCTTTTTCACAGTACTGGCTAAATACATGAGGTGTGGCTGTCCCTTGAGGACTTAGACCCCGAGAAAGCTGCAGGTGAGGCAAGGAGATGATCTAGGGAAGCTGCTTGGGTGAGAGAAGAGGCCTTGGGTAGGACAACGGACTCACATTTTGGATAGTATCTGGAGGTGTTCAGCTGTTTTCTGTGACTCATTAAAGGAAGCTGTTAAGCGGCTTTCCATAGTTATCACCAGACCCACTGGTTTTGTGCCTTTTCTTCTAGTGTAACACAGCCTACCAGTGTCTCCTAATTGCGGATCAGCATTGTCGAACCCGGAAGTACTTCCTGTGCCTTGCCAGTGGGATTCCTTGTGTGTCTCATGTCTGGGTCCATGACAGCTGCCATGCCAACCAGCTCCAGAATTACCGTAATTACCTGCTGCCAGCTGGGTACAGCCTTGAGGAGCAAAGGATTCTGGATTGGTGAGTAGTTGTGCACCTGTCTAGAATAGCAGACAGGAAGACCGCAAGCTTCCAGAAGGGAAGAATCTCAGTGATAGAGTAAGTATTTCTAGAAATTGGAACAATCATAGGATACATGACAGAATTTGGCTTTGAAATTATTTTTTGCAATTTAGTTTGTTTTCCTAGAGTATATGGTTAGGGACCTTTTTAAAAACGTGTGAGATTTTCATGTAGATTCAATATTCTCGTCAGGTGAGAGGACTAAGTCTTAAGCAAGACATTTAAAAATATAGACCCAGGAACGTGATTTGACTGATTTTGGGGCTCAGGATAAACCTGGACATCAGAAGGGGTAGATTAGAAGGTCAGGATCCCAGAGAAGACACATCATTCAAAGAAACAGGGAAGGGGGTGTTGCCCTCAGCAGGGCTTTTGAAAGCATTCAGATGTACCCGAGTGTCTCTGCAGAAAGGCTGTTGTTGGATATTATTTATCGTGCTGTTTCTCTGACTCCTCCGTAGGCAACCCCGTGAAAACCCTTTCCAGAATCTGAAGGTACTCCTGGTATCAGACCAACAGCAGAATTTCCTGGAGCTCTGGTCCGAGATCCTCATGACTGGGGGTGCAGCCTCTGTGAAGCAGCACCATTCAAGTGCCCACAACAAAGGTACCTGGAAAGTGTGTGTGTTGTTATTGAGCCAAGGATGTCCGTAGCTCTTAGGCCTGGTGCTGTCTCAGGCCTGATAGAAACACACATAAGGTCAGTCTAAGAGAAGAGAAATAGTACTTTCACGAGGTGAGCCACCATGAGTGAAGTACTGAGCTGTCTGTGCTTCTCTCGGTGTCCACTGGGTACTTGCTGAACAGAAGGCTAGCATATAGTGAGCACAGCTTTCCACTTTGCTTGTGATCAGTGGCACCGCGTTTGACTTGAAGGGCTTTAATTTGGGCAGAGTGGGATATACTAGTGAGAAGGCTTACCTGTCTTTTTACTGGAGGGCTAAATTGAATCTCCTTTCCTCGTCCACCTTCCCCTGCAGATATTGCTTTAGGGGTGTTTGACGTGGTGGTGACGGACCCCTCGTGCCCAGCCTCTGTGCTGAAGTGTGCTGAAGCGTTGCAGCTGCCTGTGGTGTCACAAGAGTGGGTGATCCAGTGCCTCATTGTTGGGGAGAGGATTGGATTCAAGCAGCATCCAAAATATAAACACGATTATGTTTCTCACTAAAGATACTTGGTCTTACTGGTTTTATTCCCTGCTGTTGTGGCGATTGTGTTTTAACCAGGTTTTAAATGTGTCTTGTGTGTAACTGGATTCCTTGCATGGATCTTGTATATAGTTTTACTTGCTGGACTTTTATGATAAAATAAATGTTGAATCTCTTTGGTTGTAGTAACTGGGATTTCTTCATCCATTTCTTTGAGCTTAATGTCAGAACAAATAGCAAGACAAACACAGTAACTTCTCTGCAGTTTTCAGTGGACTTGTTTGCTGTAGGACAGCGGGGCCAAGGAAAGTGAGACAGTGAATTTTTTTTAGTTTTCTGTGGTATCACTGTCAGAAGATTAATCTGGGTTGTCTTAAATTCAGTACTTCCCAAATTCTGATTTTATAATAGGCCCAGATTATAGTTGTCCCAAAAGCTGAGTGAAATTGGCCACATATCAGTTTTCTGGCAGTGAAAAACAAATCTCTTTAGAGTTGAACTTATGGTTGACTTGTGGGTGCTATACTCTCAGAGCTAAAAGGACCAGTTGTTGTGGAATGGCTGGTGACTGTAAACTTGATGACTTGCAGCAAGGATAAACATGAGAAACAGTGATAACACTTGAAAATGTTAGCAGCTCTAGTCAGAGGTCAGAATTTTATTACTGTCACAGTCAGAAGCTGTTCCTTTTCTACTCCTAGCAATATCCCTGTTAAATGTCCTCTCATTCTCTAAATCAAGGCTTAAATCTCTAATACCTTCTTTTCCCCCCTGCCAAATAGTAAATATTTTAGGCTTTGTGGGCCATTTGGCGTGTCACTACTACTCACCTTTGCTCTGAAGGCATGAGAGCAACCGTAGACAATAGGTAAGCAAATGAGTGTGGCTGTGTGCTGGTAAAACTTTATTTACAAAAAATAGGCTGGCCATAGTAATGCTAACCTCTGCTCCAGAGCAGCAGTGGAAGGGTCATCTTTAGCTGACAGTTACAGGGGATAAACGTCTATATGTGGCAGAAGAGGGATGGGCAAGGGCCAGATTGAGTGGCTATACACTGAAGCCAGAATTATCTTTCAGTTTGGAGGCAGCTGTCCAATGCATATTTATTTTGGCTCATACTGATATGAGAATTGATGGTTATCAGTGATGGCTGGGCACATTACTCCTGTGGTTCTAATAAAGGATAGTCAGACCTGCATCTTTCAGTATTTGAAATCTTAACAGTTTTTTTTTCTTTAAGGACCCTTTTTTTCTTTGTTAAAAAAATACATTGTCAGCAGCAGCATTACTTTAACAGTCTGAAATAACTGGAAGTTACTGGTAGAATTCTTCAGAGTCACAGTTGACTCTTAAGGATGAGAGACTCTCCATTTCAATTTCTGAAAGAGGAAAGGAGGTCTGTGGGGAAACCTAGCTTACCTGGTGTTTTTCTTGCTCAGTGGTAACATCCAGCATTTGACCTATTTATAATTCCTTTTTCACATGAGCCATATAATGTTCTGAGCTGTGTAACTTACTGCTGTGTCTCCTGAAGCTTTAACAGTACCCAGGCATGTAGCAGGTAACCTCCAGCACATGTTCCCAATGTAACAGACCCTGCTTGGTCAGCGGTGGGCCGGAGCTAAGAGTCCTGCGTGGTGAGTGGAGAACTCCGCGGGGGTGGGGCAGAGGCCCTCCCACAGAGGAACCAGGGGAAGGACTTGTACCCGCGGATGTTCAGTAACGGCTTGTAGGAGAGAAGTCAGAGTTCAGCCGTGTCTGAATCTTTGCAACCCCAGGAATTGCTGCACGCCAGACTTCCCTGTCCATCACCAACTCCTGGAGTTCACTCTTTTCCAGTAGCTGCAGATGTACGGAGGTCGGTGAGAGAAAGGGGATGTCTGTTTTGAATCTTCTGTCACAATGCAGTGGGATTATTTCAGGTTGTGGACCAGAAATTCTCACATCCCGAAACTACAGAAAGAAAAAAGAGCTGCCTCAAAATATCATGCATTCCTGAGATTTTTTTCAAAAAAATATGAATTGGGGCAACCTGTGATCTAGACAATCTCAAACTCTTTTTGCTAAAATCACTTAGGAGGACTCTGCCTGACATTGCAGAGAGAAAAAGAATAGTAAGTGCTTTTTTGAGTCAGACATCAGAGGAGCCACCTACCACTGAATCTATTAGATTTTTTTTTAACACTATTACAATTTTTAAAAGTTTAGAGTGTGAAGCAGTGGTTCCCTCCTTTCAGAAGCAAAAGCTTTGAGAGTCTAGGAGGCTGGGGGTAAGGGGCACTAAAGCTGAGCAGCTGGCTCATGTCAGAACCGGGAACTGAAGCCATGCTGCCTCCCAGCAGAGCAGTGCGCAACTTAGCCAAGAGTTTAAAGTCCATCTCAGCATCAGGAATTTAAGTTTTTACTTAAACTTCTACTGGAAAATAATCTTCGTTGATCATCAGACACAGCCTTGTTCTTCTCCAAGCCTTGCTTTCTTTGTTTGGACTAGATGATGGCTAAAGTCTCCTTCCAACTCTTGAATTCTACAATTCATTAAAAAGCCACACACAATCCACTGAACGCCCCAGAGGCGGTTGTTCTTACCTGCCCAGAGTGCCACCAGCCTGGGTATAATATTTGTTATAATCTAGTCGTAAGAGTAGCTGAGCCAAATCTGAGTTGATCTGATGATTGCGAACACTGGAGAGAATCTTGAATAGGAGGGAAGACTGACGGCTAAAACCCTGCAGAGAGAAGGACTCAAGCTGTGTCATTCCTCTTCGCTCTACCAGCTCCCCATGTGGAGTGAAGGGGGCAAAGGGGATTCTTTGGAAAAGTCTTCCTGAAAATTCTACAGCACTAACTGGCCTTCCAGCAGTCCCATTTCTCTTGACTCCAAAAGTGACTTCTTTGTACTGAGTCCACAGAATACAGAATTTCCTATGAGAGTACTCTTATTCTCAGTAGGAATTTAGCAGCCAGCTTTATATTCTGCTGCGTATATTCTGCTGTGTACTGGGCTGGCGAGAACCTGTGTTTTCAGATAACATAGACCTGCCTGTGTTACAGGCAGATAATTATAATCTCGGTGAAATACGGTGGTTAGTTCAAAGAAGTAAGGAGGTTGAATGTTAGAAAGCAGGAACAAAGCCAGTGTGTATTTGGTGGCTTAATAAACCATGTGGGGGCTTAACTGCATTTGAACACCAAAGCAGCACATACTTACCTGCTTCAAAAACTGATAAAACATTTGTTACCTTTGTATCTTGTTACTTTGTGTGTGTGTGTGTACTGGGGAAAAGACCATGATCCCCCATGTGCAGAACCACCTGTGTCCCTTGGATGAGGCTGCACCCGGCCAGCGGCCAAGCTGACTCACCTTTACCAGGATGCTGAGCTGGGCAGCCCCACGTTCATCCAGTGGGCCCAGGTTCTGACTGACCAGTGAGCAGAAGCTGTGGCAGAGATCTAAGATTTCATTCAGGCAGTGGAACACCTACCCAGGAAACAGTTGGCATTAGGAGAAAAAGGAAGACACATCTGTGAAAGATCTGGGAAAGAGCTAACCTGTTCCCACCTTGTGGGCAAAGGCCCTGCACGAAACCTCCACCTGTGCCACAATAAACAGTCGTCTCTCTCGGACCCACCAAGTGCGCCCACGCTGAGCTTCGCTTTGAGTGCTGCCCTCTGTGCCTGGGGCACTCTCCTTGTACCTGTCCCCATGGCGGCCCCTTCCCCACTGGAGCCTGGAGCAACCCCTTGCCTCCCTCTCTGTATTGTGTGTATTGTTCACTTGGCGTTTGTTCAGGCCCCCGGTGTTGTTACTGATCTGTGATGTATGTGAGTCCTGTTTCTCCAACTAGATTGTGAGCTCCTTAAGGGCAGAGCCATGACTTATACCTCTTTGTATCCCCAGTGCCTTGCATACAGTAAGCACTCAATAAATATTTGTTGATGATCACCTGCTCTGATACTCGGCTTTTCCACAAGGATGCTCATACCACGTAAGGACAGTCTCCCTGTCACAGTGGTTCTCGGTGGTTTCCAATTCACAGAACCCTCCGGAGTGGCATCTATCTATAGAGCTCACTCTCCTTTAAAAGTGGCCCCAAATACCAGAACAAAAGAGTGTGACTGAGGAATAATGATTAGCTCCCATCAGAGATAAGGCATAACTATTCTATCAGAGAGTACTAGGAAAACAAGACAAAACAAAACACTACTAGGGGTCCTTTTAATCATTTTGCCTTCTTTATCCTTGAACTGGAATCAGTTTGTGCGCTTTCTAAGACTGGTGCCAGCTGGAGCCTGGGTTCTACTAATGTAAGTGCTCTGGGGCCTAGATTTCTTTTTAAAAAGCTCCCAGATGATTCTCATGTGGACCAAGGTTGAGAATAACCTCCCTAAAGGAGATATATATGTATGTACATAGGCACACACACACACATACATAGAAGGAGACACTACCTATCTGAAAACAAGTTCCAAACTGGTCCATCCTGATCCAAAAGACTGCTAAGAAAGTAAACTCTATGTGCTTTTCATCAGTCTTTCTATATGGTATCATAAAAGCTTTTAAAAATTTTCTTTAAATTCTTCTTTTTTGGACTTCCCTGGCAGGCCAGTGGTTAGGACTTTGCACTTCCACCACAGTGAGGGCACAGGTTTGATCTCTGGTTGGGGAACTAAGATCCCACGTGCCACAAGAAACGAAAATCCTTCCTTCTGAGGGGTAAGCATATATTATCTATAGCTGCTCACCGGTCTTATGGTATAATATTTCAGAAATTCAAAGACATTTTAAGTTCCTTTTTAGTATTCCCTGTTAGTTTTTGCCCATTGTAGATTGTTAAAAATGTTTAAAGACAGACCAAAAAGCTGCTGGACGATAGACACTTTGACTTGCCAGGAGAGGGGGAACTAAGTGGTCAGTCAGGCTAGCAGAAGTCTGGGGAAGCAGCCAGCTCTACTCACAGGTTTCAACAAGATAAAGGACTGGGCCAGCAGATTGCTCAGGAAGTGGTCATGAGCCAGTCGGATGCTTTCAAAGTCTCGGGTCGAATTGATTTGATGCAGCAGCTGTGAGAACTGCGACTCCAGCACATCTACCTTGAGACAGTTACACAAATCACTTTAGTACCTTGCTCGCTCAGTCTAAGGACTCAAGGACATTAAGGTGCCCAAGCAATGAAACAGAAATTCTTTGTCCCTACCAACCTCCAGTGTCTTGGCAGATCCCTCCTACCGCTCATTCCCTCCACTGATTGACTTAGTTAAGTCCTGATCCCAAAAGTTACAGCAGACTAGCTTCAACAGCATGACTGTTGAGTGGATGAAGGAGAATGAGGAGTCAAGGTCCTTATTTCTACTTTCCTCTAAAGTGCCACCCAAGAAACAGACCTAGTGATATAATCTACGGATTTTCAGACCCCAGTTTTTCACCAACTGCAGGATTCTTCAGTGACTCCTGCCAACCTGAGTGTTTTCCTTACCCCTTCCTTCTACTCCTCCCGCAACACAGACCTGGAGGTAGTACTGCAGGTTATCCACTAAGAACGCCATGCGGTTCCTGAGGCGCCACTTGACTGCGTCGCTCTGGTTGGACTTGAGGTGCTTGCGCTGCATCTGTAGGGCCCAGCAGTGCTGCAGCTCGGCTTGCACTCGGCGCACGCTCAGCAAGTACTTGAAAACGACATTGTACCTGGACAGGAACACCAGACCATTCAAGACAAAATGCCACCCCCCAACCTCTACCCATGACAGGCCCTAGGACTCTGTGCCACCCACCTGTCTCCAAAAGGCAGGAAGGACATCAGAATGGCTAGAAATTTGAACAGATAAGCTGGTTTATTTCTATGATGGAAAATTACACAGCCATCAAAATGAAAAAAACTTTAGCTGTACAACATTACAAAATGACTCCAAGTAATATGATCGTGAATAAAAAGGGGAAACTGAAAAGACTGCATATAGCCTGATATCTTTTTGGTAATGCTTAAAACAACTAAGTAGAAAAAAAGAATACTTTGGGGAAACGTATCTAGATGTTATGAAACTATATAAGTGATAGAAAGCATGGCATTTAGCATAGTGGTCACTTAGAGCTGAGGGAAGCAAGGGAGCAGGGTTGAGAAGGCCCACACTGATAGACAGACATTAGGGTCTAGAAGTGGTTTTATGGTGTGCGTATAAGAAGGAGGGCAGGAGGGCCTTGCATGGACCAATAAGAACGTGTTGGGAACCAAGGGTTTTGGTTACTGTGATTCTGTCTCCCTGAAGACCAGAGGAGAGAGAAAATTAAGCGCTCCCTGGGGAGAGGAGAATAAATTAGGAGGTTAAGATTAACAGATACTCACTATTGTATATAAAATAGACAACAAGGTCCTCCTGTATAGTACAGGAAACTACATTCAGTATCTTAAAAACCTATACTGGAAAAGAATAGGAAAAATATGAATCACTGCTGTATACCTGAAACTAACACAGCACTGTAAACCAACCATACTTCAATTAAAAAAACCAAGGGCTCCCCTCACTGAGGTCAAAGTCGCTGCCTGATGTTGAGTCCTGTATTGAGAAGATGCATCGGAAGAGCAGCCAGTTCCTGGTGGAAATAAGCTTATTTACCTGTTCTTAGGGAGGCTTGCATAAGAACCTGATTCCATCTGGCTTTAAAAAATGTTTATTTCTAATGGAACAATGTACTGAAAATAGTACATACACCTTGTTTGGATTCCAATTTGAACAAACCCAACCATAGAAATAGGTAATAAGGGAAACTTCAATATGGAACTATTGTTACTTTTACTGGGTGTGATAATGGCACTGTAGTTATGTTAAAAAATGTTCCTTTTTTGAATTGCATAGTGGTGGAGTGAAATGATGACTGGGATCTGCTTTAGGAGGCTCTGGCCAGAAAGAGGCGATGAACCCAAGAGCATGACATGGCTGGTTACTGGAGACGGACGCTGTGTCCATAGGAGTTGGTTACAGTCCATACTTTTGTTTACATTTGGGAATTTTCATAATAAAATGTTTAAGAAGTGCTTCTGAGCTTGATTTCTTCAAGGGTGTTAGGAGCCTATGAACTGAGGAGAAGAGTGGACTGGGACCTGCAGATGCTCTCAGGAGAGTCCGGGCAGCTCACTTAGGTGGGCTGTGGCTCTAGGTGGGCTGTGGCTCTGTGTCTTCACCCTGAACCAGCTCTGTCTTTGCAGTGTATGTCTATAGTGTCTCGTACCGTAGGCTGCTCTGCCCCCAAAAGTTGAGGCTTGTGTACGGGGATGGGGAGGAGGAGGAGAGGCCACAACACTGGCAGCCTGTAAATTGCTCCTTGTGTGCGTGCTCAGTCATGTCTGACTCTGCGACCCCGTGGGCCGTTGCCTGCCAGGCTCCTCTGTTCATGGGATTTTCCTGGCAAGGATACTGGAGTGGGTTGCCATTTCCTCATCCAGGGGATCTTCCTGACCCAGGATTGAACCCATGTCTCCTGCTTTGGCAGGTGGATTCTTTTATCACTGCACTACCTGGGAAGCCCAAATTGCTCCTTACTTGGCAATTAAACAACGGGTTTGGCCCTCCCAGTCATTGCAGCATTCACTGCCGTCTCACATGCACAGCCTCACTTACTAGTGTTGTCTCTGGCTCTGAAGGCATCTGAGTTTGCAGCCTCTGATTTACAGATTGTTCTGTAAATCAGAACAGGCTTCTACTGATACTTTCTTCTGTGGATAATCATTACCTACGATAAACCCAGAAATACTCACTTTTCCAGGACAGCAGGGGTGAAGAGAATGTGTAGTGGCCACTGCACTTTGTAGGAAAGACCCAGGGCTGCCCAGCCGGATGCTGGGGCTTCCCGTGGAGAAGTTTCCCGAGAAGGCCCTTCTCTTGCCTGAGTAGCATCTGTTAAGAACAGAGAAGATGACTTTGCTCATCTGGAACCAGGGTTTCAACAAGGTGAGAATAGTCATGAGACGAGCACTTGCTTGAGCAGGCAGTGTGAGAAGCAGAAAGGGGACACAAAAGGACTTGTAGGAGGCAAGGAGACGCCCGTGCGGGGCTCTCACAGGACACCTGTCAGGTTCTTTTTTCAGCCGTAAAGAACGGCGGCTATAAATAAACAGACCATTCCAGCAGTATGACGAAAACAAAACCCTGGCCTGGCTGTCTCTTAGTATCGCTTGACTTCCCTTTTGCGTAAAATTAGGGCGCTGGATTAGGTGATTTCTGAGGTACAAACTTATATGGTTTCTGCAGGAGTGGATGGAAGCAGAAGAGACAACGACCAGTAGGAGCGGAGAAGACGCGTGAAAGCAAGGCAGACCTTTGTGCTCCTTGCCGTGATACTCGATGGTCAGGTGCAGCAGGGGGAGCAGGTTGTCGTCGTCCAGCAGCACCTTGTGCGCCGACTGCTGGAAGGCCACATTCACGTCTGCGGGGGAGGACACGGGCCGAGTGGAGGCCTGGCTCTGCCACATGCCTCAGCTCCTCTGGCTTTCCACCTCTCCCCAGCCCGCCCATCTCTAATAGCAGCTGCTTTTGCCTGACTGGCAAGCATTCCTTCTCCTCTTGCTAATAAGAGCATCCTGGTTTTCCCTGGAGAATCACCCCAGCCCAGAACAATCCATGTAGTTCTACCAGGAGCTGGCGACCCAGGAGTGATCTACCTTGTTACATTATGTTGTTTAGGGATGTGAATATGACCCAATCCAGAGGTTCTATTCAGATTCTGAAAGAGGGCAGCTCTTTTCTTTCTTTCTTTTTTTTTTTTTAAGATAAATGGAGTAAGATGTGAACCTGGTTACAGGCCATCCTGCTACCATACACAGGAAGCCTGTTCAGAAGAAAAGGCAGAGGCGAAAGATGGAATGACACCAAGCCCTGAAGGCATCAGGTGAGCCTTGGAGCAAACTGCCTAGAACCATCATACCTGTGGCCTTTTCAATTATGAGAACTGAGATTCTTTTTTTCTTTGCTTAAGTGAATTTGAATTGGAAGTGGATGGGATTTGAATTTTCTGACATCTGCAACCTAGAAAGTCCTATGTAAGTACAGTGGACATCTACTGTTTTATAGAGCTAGAAAAATGGTAACCGTTTTCTCTCCTACCTCTCCCACACCTTTTTTGACACTCAGCTTTACCTAACTCCCATGTAGTTCGGATGGGAATGGTTATCCTTCCTGTTAGTCAAGGGTGAACACTTAATTGAAGTAGGCATTTTTTTTGGCTGCACTGTGAGCCATGTGGGCTTTTAGTTCCCTAGGGATCAAACCAGTGAGCCCTGCAGTGGAAGCTTGGAATCTTAACCACTGGACCGCAGGGATGTCCCCAAATAAACAGATCATGTCTGACCTCTTTTATACAGGGACAGGTGTACAATCTAGTTGGACTAATCAAAACCCCTTTCCTGGAATCCTTTAACCTGCTACCAGAGAGACCAGGTTTGACTTCCCCAGCAGATGCTGTGAGGTATGTTCCTGGGAGCTGCTGGTGGCCATGTGGCCATCAAAGAACACACAAGAGGACAGACAATCCTAGCAGTGAGAGAATCCTAGCAGTCCCTGGTTCTTAGGCCCAGCTATATCCCCATGGGCTTCCCCACTGGCCTGGCGATAAGGAATCTGCCTTTCAATGCAGGAGACACTGGTTTGAGCCCTGGGTCAGGCAGATCCCCTGGAGAAGGAAATGGTAAACTACTCCAGTATTCTTGCCCGGAAAATCCCTTGGACAGAGGAACCTGGTGGGCTACAGTTCATGGGGTCCCAAAAGAGACATGACTTAGCGATTAAAACAACAAATATCCCTATGTCACTGGAGTTACAGATACAATAGCAAATAAATTCCCCTCTTCTACTGAGGTTGTTTTCCATCATTGACAACCTATAGAGTTCTAATATAACAAGGGGCAGTGAGTCCCAATATGGGGACTCCCCGGGTGGTTCAGTGGTTAAGACTCTGCATTCCCAGTGAAGGGACCAAGGGATTCAATCAATCCTTGGTCAGGGAACTAAGTTTCATCATGCTGCACTGCTCAGCCAAAATGAAACAAAACGTCCTATATGTCCATTGAGAGAGAGATGGCTACAAGGACTTCCCCAGTGGCCCAGTGGTTAAGACTTTATCTTCCAATGCAGGGGATGCAGGTTTGATTCCCCAATCAGGGAGCTTAGATCCCACATGCCTCCTGGCCAAGAAACCAAAACATAAACAGAAGCAATATTGTCACCAATTCAATACAGACTTAAATATATGGCTATAATCTGATGAGATGAACAACTCGTTTGAAGGCTGTACTGCCTCTTCCAGGAAGGGTCACAAGTTGAGGCTGTTCCCAGTGACAACACTGTGAGCATACCTGAGCAGCCTTCTCTCTTTGGAAACACTCTAACTCACCAGGCTACTTTAAATGTGGACCAGGTCTAAATGGTTCAGCAGCAAGCCAAGCCATCCCCTACAGCCCTGGGACTTCAGTAAGCTGGTAATTCTCGGGCCCCAGGGTGATTACCATGTTCAGTTACTGCAGTGGGTGGCGTTTTTAACATGTGTTGGGCTGTATCAATGAAGGCTTGAAACAGTTCTCCACGTCCCAGAAGGTAAAAGTCTTTAATGATCTGCAGAAAGAATTTCAATTTTTAATTCAGTAAACCAGCAAGACCAGGAGCTCTTCACTATCCTAAGAGATTTAGGCATATAATTTCATCTGTTTCAGTCTAGCTTACAAAAGGAAACAGGGTTTTGGCATTTTAAAGGAGCATACTTGGTAATGGGTGACTGGCGTGTCTTTGATATTTATTCAACAAAAACACAATTATGCCAGAAGAAAGTAAATAGCCAAAGCTTTGTGCTAGAGTAAATCTGTAGTGTTAGATGGAGTTTTGCCCACCTGGATGAGGACATAAAAAGCCACTCTAGAAGTCGGGATAGGCAACCAGTGCCCTCAGGAGAGGCTGGAGAATAAAGGCATTGTCCACCAGCATCATTTTAAGAGTTAAAAGAAGAAGTAAGCTATTACCTTCAGCTGACCCAGTAAATCTGACTCTTCCACCATCAGCTTCCAGAGATGCTGTGAGAAGGACCAACAATACAGGGTCAAAGTTTCATTACAATGAAAACTACAAAGAACAGTTCTGTGAAAATCCAGCAATGTATTGAAAAAGGTATACATACCACGACCACACTGGGTTAATCCCAGGAATAAAAGTTTAAAAGGTAAGAAAATATGAGATGAAAATACTCTGGAATTAGACAGTGGTGATGGTTGTACAACATTGTGAACATAAAAAAAAAAAGTGAACCTGCCTATTTTTAAATGGCTCAAATGTTTAACTTTGATGGGTGTTTTCAACCTCAAAAAAGTTTTAATATAACTTATTAAAGTTAATAACTTTAATAACTATATTAAAGATTAAAAAAGAAAAACCATGATTGCCTCAATAGATGCAGAAAAAGCATTTGATAAAACATCTGTTAATGATTCTAGAAAGCAAAGACTAGAAGGAAATCTTTTTATTTTGATAAAGGGTATATACCAAAATCCCACAGCAAACAACCAATTTCACAGCAAAACATTAGAAGAAATTCCTTTAAAGTCATTCAACACTGTACTAAAGACTTGCCAATATGGGGAGAAAAAAAATAATTGCAAAGGAAGAAACAAAACTGTTACTATTGTCAGATATAATATCACTACCTGCACAGAAAGTCCAAGAGAACTGACATAAACTATTAGAACTAGTAAGAGAATTTGGCAAGCTTGATGATGAATATAAAAAATCCACTACATAGCCATTACCGCATCAAAGGATCCTGACTAGGATTTGCCCAGTGAAGTGATCGGTGTTCATTCAGTGTGCCTGGAATCTCTACCTGGGTGTTCCTACTCTCTGCCCTCTCTCATTGGAACTGACACAGACTAGGAACTGGCCTTTGGCCCTTCTCCAATACATGATGCTAGACAAAACAGCTGACCTCCCCAGGGGAATGTAAGCACACAGGTCAAAATAATTAGACATGGGAGGTGTAAAAGAGGTACAACAGACTAGACATACACGGGCTTCGCAGGTGGCTCAGTCGTAAAGGATCTGCCTGCTAATGCAGAAGACGTGGGTTCAATCCCTGGGTCAGGAGATCCCCTGAACAAAGAAATGGCAACCCACTCCAATATTCTTGCCTGAAGAATCTCATGGACAGAGGACACTGGTGGGCTACAGTTCAGAGGGTCACAAAGAGTTGGACATGACTGAGCGACTAAACAGCAGCAGCAGATGACACTGGAGAAGTTTTAGAACTGCCTGAGGGGGCAGTCGGAGAAGGCAGTGGCAGCCCACTCCAGGGTTCTTGNAAGAATCTCATGGACAGAGGACACTGGTGGGCTACAGTTCAGAGGGTCACAAAGAGTTGGACATGACTGAGCGACTAAACAGCAGCAGCAGATGACACTGGAGAAGTTTTAGAACTGCCTGAGGGGGCAGTCGGAGAAGGCAGTGGCAGCCCACTCCAGGGTTCTTGCCTGGAAAACCCCATGGATGGAGGAGCCTGGAAGGCTGCAGTCCATGGGGTTGCTGAGGGTCAGACACGACTGAGCGACTTCACTTTCACTTTCTTGCACTGGAGAAGGAAATGGCAACCCACTTCAGTGTTCTTGCCTGGAGAATCCCAGGGACAGGGGAGCCTGGTGGGCTGCTATCTATGGGGTCGCTGAGGGTCAGACACAACTGAGCGACTTCACTTTGACTTTTCACTTTCTTGCATTGGAGAAGGAAATGGCAACCCACTCCAGTGTTCTTGCCTGGAGAATCCGAGGGACAGGGGAGCCTGGTGGGCTGCTGTCTCTGGGATCGCACAGAGTCGGACACGACTGAAGCGACTTAGCGGAGCAGAGCAGAGGGGGTAGTATAGATAGCCGCCCAGATCTCCCCAGTAAGATTGAGACATTCCATACGCCAGGTGTTCAGAGTACTATCTGTTACTGGTGCTTTTGGCTAAAGGGAGCTACTGTACCCATGGTTCCCTCCTGAGGAACCAATTTCTGATAGATGTGGAGGTACAATGGCCTAGCCCTCTAACCTCAATTTGGGACATCTCTGGAAGGGCCATTCTAGCTTCAGCACTCTCCATAAGATTGGCCAAGGCTTCTGTTGCCACTGTATCACAGTTTATTTGCTCTGGAATCCTAACCACTAGGTCTCCAGCAACCCTCCACTCGCTTTTCCCCCAAATTTAAAATACTCTTTTATAAATATGTTTAAGAGGCAAGGAAAACAGGAATATAAATAAAAATAAATCATAAAAAGAACCAAGATGTTGGATCAACTGAATATCCATACACAAAAAATTAAAACTTGATCTATACCTTGCACCACGTACAAAAATTAATTAGAAATGATTATGAACCTAAATGAAAGTAAAACTATGTTTTCTAAAAGAAAATAGAACATTTTTGTGACACTGGGTTATGCAAAGTTTTCTCAGTCACAACACCAGAAACATGAACCACAAAATAAATAAAAATTGATTAACTAGACTTAATCAAAATCAATACCTTTTGCTCTTTGAAAGACTGTTAAGAGAATGAAAAGACAAGTCACAGGGAGAAAATATTTGTAAGTCATGTATCTGATAAAGGACTTACAAATCCAAAATGACTCAAAACTCAATAGTAAAAAAGTAAAATTTTTCCAATAAATGGAAAAATGGTTTGGATACGTCCAAGAAAAATATATGGATGATAGAGAAATGAAAAAAATTTCAGATTTCCAGTTCAAGATGGTGGAGTAGAAGAATGGGTGCTCATCTCTTGTGAGAGCACCAAAACTGCAACTAGCTGTTGAACAACCATCAACATGAGGACGCTGGAACCCACCAGAAAAAGATACCCATGTCCAAAGACAAAGAGGAAGCCACAGAGAGACGGTAGGAAGGGCACAGTCACGATAAAATCAAAGCCCATATCCATTGGGTGGCTGACCCACAAACTGGAGAACAGCAGTATCAAAGAAGTTCTCCCACTGTTGTGAAGTTTATGACGTCAGGCTTCCCAGCCTGGGGATCCAACAAAGGGACTGGGAATCCCCAGGGAATCTGGCCTTCAGGGCCAGGGGGATTTGATTATAGAACTTCCACAGGACTGGGGGGAAAGAGACTCCAGTCTTGGAGGGGCCTCCTGCACAGGGTCGGTCGGCAGGGCTCACCACAGGGACAGGGGCACTGGAAGGTCCCCCTTGGCGAAAATGCTCTTGGAGTTCACCATTAACCCTACCATAGAGCCTGTATACCCCAGGGCAGGGTCGGCTCAGGCCAAACAACTACCAGGGAGGGAGTGCAACCCCATCAATCAGCAGATAACTGGATTAAAGCTTTACTGAGCAAGGCCCAGCCGACCAGAGCAAGACCCAGGTTTTCCCACCACCAGTCCCTCCCATCAGGAAGATTATACAAGCCATTTAGTCTCCTCCATCAGAGGGCAGACAGAAGAAGCAAGCAGCAGCACAGTCTCACAGTGGCTAAAACAAAAACCATATTACAGAAAGTTAATCATGATGAAAAAGCAGAAAGTTATGTCCCAGATGAAGGGACAAGATAAAACCCCAGAAAAACAACTAAATGAAAGGGAGATAGGCAACCTTCCAGAACAATGATTCAGAATAATGACAGTGAAGATGATCGAGGATCTCGGAAAAAGAATGGAGGCAAAGATTGAGAAAGATGAAAGAAAATGTTTACTAAAGATCTAGAAGAAGTAAAGAAAAAACAAACAGATGAATAATACACTAGAAGGAATCAACAGCAGAATAACTGAGGCAGAAGAATGAATAAATGACCTGGAGGACAGAATAGTGCAAATCACTGCGGCAGGACAGAATATAGAAAAAAGGATGAAAAGAAATGAAGACAGCCTAAGAGACCTCTGAGACAACGTTAAACACAACAGTATTTGCATTATTTGGGTCCCAGAAGGAGAAGAAAGAGAAAGGACCAGAGGAAAATATTTGAAGAAATAATAGCTGAAAACTTCTCTAACGCGGGAAAGGAAATAGTCAGCTACATCCAGGAAGCACAGAGTCCCAGGCAAGATAAAACCAAGGAGGAACACACCGAACACACATAGTAATCAAACTGATAAAATTTAAAGATAAAATATTAAAAACAACAAGGGGAAAATGACAACATAAAAGGGAACTCCCAACAGGCTGTCAGCTGATTTCTCAACAGAAACTCTACAAGCCAGAATGGAATGCCATGACATATTTAAAGTGATAAAGGGGGGCTTCCCTTGTGGCTCAGCTGGTAAAAAATCTGCCTGCAATGCGGGAGACCTGGGTTCAATCCCTGGGTTGGGAAGATCCCCTGGAGAAGGGAAAGGATAGCCACTCCAGTATTCTGGCCTGGAGAATTCCATAGACTTTATAGTCCATGGGGTCACAAAGAGTCGAACACGACTCAGTGACTTTCACTTAACCTATGATAAAATGATTTTAAAAAAAAAGAATAAAGTGAAGAAGGGGGAAAACGTACAACCAAGAATACTCTACCTAGCAAGACTCTCCTTCAGATTTGATGGAGAAATCAAAGGCTTTCCAGACAAGCACAAGTTATGAGAATTCAGCACCACCAAACCAGTTTTATAACATATGCTAAAGGAACATCTATAGGCAAGAAACACAAGAGAAAGAAAAGACTACAGTAAATAAACCCCAAACAATTAAGAAAATGGTAATAGGATCATAGTGAAGTCGTTCAGTCATATCCGACTCTTTGTGACACCATAGACTGTAGAGCCTACTAGGCTCCTCTGTCCAGGGGATTTTCCAGGCAAGAATACGGGAGTGGGCTGCCATTTCCTTCTCCAGGAGATCTTCCTGCCCCAGGGACTGAACCTGGGTTTCCCGCATTGTAGGCAGATGCTTTAAGATCATACATACTGATAATTATCTTAAATGTAAATGGATTAAATGCACCAGAGACAGAGACTGGTTGGGTGGATGAAAACCTGTGTGTCCACACTTCTACTCACTGCATCACCCTGCTTGACCCCCACATATTGTATGTAATTATTTTATATTGTTAAATTAATCATGTTTTCATTATGGCTTGAATTTGTAGTTATCTTTTATTTTTTCTAAGGCTATCGATTGTGAAAATCAATAAACATTTTTACTATGGTGACATCGAAAAACCAAGAAAGTTCCAGAAGAACATCTCCTTTATTGACTACACCAAAGCCTTTGACTGTGTGGATCACAACAAACTGGAAAATTCTTCAAGAGATGGNAAGGCAGGAGGAGAAGGGGATGAAGGAGGATGAGATGATTCTATGGTGTTACCAATTCAATGGACAGGAGTTTTGAGTAAACTTCAGGAGTTGGTGATAGACAGGGAGGCCTGGCATGCTGCAGTCCATGGGGTTGCAAAGAGTCAGACATGACTGAGTGACTGAACTACTGAACTGAAGAAGGTGTAGAGAAAAAGGAGCCCTACTGCACTGTTGATGGGAATATAAATTGATACAGCCACTATGGCGAACACTATGGAGATTCCTTAAAAATCTAGGAATAAAGCTACCACATGACCCGGCAATCCTACTACTGGGCTTATACCCTGAGAAAACCATGATTCTAAATGACACATTGCTCCCAATGTTCACAGAAGCACTATTTACAATTTTCAGGACATGGAAGCAACCTAGATGTCCATCGACAGTCAAATGAATAAAGAAGATATAGTACATATATACAATGGAATATTACTCCGCCATAAAAAGAATGAATTTGAGTCAGCTGTATTGAAGTGGATGAGCCTAGAGCTCGTTATACAGATTGAAGTGTGTCAGAAAGAGAAAAATAGGTATTAATGCATATATATGGAATCTAGAAAAGCAGCACTGATGAACCTATTTTTAGAGAAGAAATGGAGACCCAGACAGAGAGCGTGGACTTGGGGACCCAGTGGGGAACGGAGCGGTAGGACGGAGTGAGAAAGGAGCACCGGCGTGTACACAGCACCACGTGTAAAACCGAGAGCTAGCGGGAAGCTGCTACATGACCCAGGGAGCCCAGCCTGGCGCTCTGCCATTGCCCAGAGGGGCGGGAGGGGAGGCAGAGAGAGCGGCTCAAGAGGGGAGGGATGTATGCAATTATGGCTGATTCTTGCTGTTATAGGACAGAGACTCACACAACATTGTAGAGCAATTATCTTCCAAATAAAAAATTTTTTAAACGCTAGAGTGAAAAAAAAAAGGAATGGAAAAATATTATTTGTTCTGCCTTCCTATGATCAATTATCCTAAGGCCGTTACTAAAATAATAAGTAAGGCACTAAATTAGGTCAGAAGCAGTGGGTCCCCTGGAGTCATTGCCAACTACACAATGGACTCAAAAGGCTGTCTATCTGAAATAAACCAAAATCTTCCTTTATTACTAATTAACTGACTAGCTAACAATCAAACTCCTGTCAGGTGGGAAAAGGCTAAGGCAGTTCCGCCTCTATTATTAAAATGGAATGCTTTTATTTTCTACTTCCTGCCCTTCAACTCTTTCAAACACTTCCCTGAAAGTTAAGTTCTAATCACACCAAGAGGAAATAAATCAAGTACTCCATTTCTAGGAAACTAGTCTATTTTCTTCCAAAGAAAATATACTATGAAGGACCTCCAAGGTGGCCCAGTGTTTAAGAATCTGCCTGCCAATCCAGGGAACGAAGATGCCACAGGCCTCGGGGCAACTAAGCCCCTGAGTGGCTGTGTGCCCCTAAGTAGCCATAACTACTGAAGCCCAANATTTTCTTCCAAAGAAAATATACTATGAGGGACCTCCAAGGTGGCCCAGTGTTTAAGAATCTGCCTGCCAATCCAGGGAACGAAGATGCCACAGGCCTCGGGGCAACTAAGCCCCTGAGTGGCTGTGTGCCCCTAAGTAGCCATAACTACTGAAGCCCAAGAGCCCCAGAGCCTGGGCTCCACAAGGAAGTACTCCCTGCTCACCGCAGCCAGAGAAAGCCCGAGTGCAGCAACAAAGAACTCACGCACCACAGCGACGACCGAGCACAGTCAATTAAATAAACAGAATGAATTATATGTACATTGAGAAAGACGAACCTCGGCCACAGTGCTGCGAATACGATCCACCACCTGCTCAAAGTCCACCAGGCTGAAGAGGGGCTGCTGCTTGAGACGATGCAACTCTGCTGCAAAAGTGTCCTCCTGGTTCTTCAGAATGGATCCTGTAGGACAGGAAAGCACTCACGGTCAGCGGGAGACAGGAAACCCACACAGGTGAGGGGCTCTCTTCCCAGGGCTGCCGGGAACATGAAGGTCCCTAGCCACCCACTCTGCCCAGGCCGACTTTGGGGCCAGCATGATGTCAAATATGCCTTTGAGGATGGGGGGGTACCCCAGGCAAGGATATTCCTACCTTTCCTTGTCAGGTTTACATTTTGATTTTCGAACATCTGGACAGATTCCCCCACAAAGAGGATTTTTTCAGCAACCCTCACTGGAATGTAGGACGGCAGAATCTCCACTCGCAGAGAAAACTGTTTGAGAGATGGCGCCAGCATGTTCTCCTCCTCTATCAGGCGCTGGGCAAGGAAAAAACCCACATCAGAGANCCCCACAAAGAGGATTTTTTCAGCAACCCTCACTGGAATGTAGGACGGCAGAATCTCCACTCGCAGAGAAAACTGTTTGAGAGATGGCGCCAGCATGTTCTCCTCCTCTATCAGGCGCTGGGCAAGGAAAAAACCCACATCAGAGATAACGTATGAAGTGAGAAAGGGGAAACAAGGGAATATCCAGCAGCTCTCCCAACCCACGATTTACAGTTTCTGGAAGCAGGGACTTTAAATCTGAACTTGCATAATTATTAAATCACCAGTGCTAGAGAAAGACCTTCCATTTTTAGACAGAAAGATAGCATGGTGAAAATAACAGTGGTTTTATTAACATTAGGATTTTCATTCTCACTCTGCCTTGACCACTGTGTAAAAACTTGTACAGTAGGTCTGGAACTCAGTCTTCTTGTTTGTGCCATGGAATAACTGATCTGTTTGTTTCCAGGTCTGCATGTCTATAATTTACTATCTTGGGCATGTCTGCTCTGCCCAGCTCTTTATAAAGGACTGAGTCATATTGCCATGTGGTTCTCATAACCTGGTTCCTGGGCCAGCACCATTGGCCTCACGTGGGAGCTTGTTAGAAATACAAAATTTCAAGCCCATCCCCAGAGCTACAGAAGACTTGGGGGGTGAGGCCCAGCAGTCCATGTTTTAATAAGCTCTCCAGGCAATTCTGGGCACTCTACAGTCTGAGAACCACTAATCTAGCCCGTGAAGCCCTAGATTCTTGCCGTCTAGCCCAGCAGGTCCCTGACTTGCTGCTAATTTGACCCTTATCCAGGGTATGGATAAGTAACCCCAAGCTCCATTCTCCTGACTTTGATCTCCGCTATCCGCCCTTTCAATTTTGGGCTTGGGTGCTGGTGTGCCTCAGGGCACCATCCAAGACCCTTTTTTCCTCTTGCTCTCCATACGCTTCCTAAACAATCACATCCTCTGAGGCTAAACTGATCATAACAGGTATTTTTAATCTTTCTGCATCACAGGACTCTCTGCAAGTATAAAAGTGATGGACCTTCCAGAAGAATATGGAAACATACACTTCACAGAACTCTGAAGCCACCCGTGGACCTCAGATTAAAAACTTTCATATGCTGATAAGTCCTGAAACTTTAAGCCAGACTGCTCTCATCGCAGTGTGGTTCAGGCTCAGCGCACTGGTTATTTCCTACAAGCATCTCAGTGTGTCCAGAGTTAGACACATCTTCTCCCCCCGCCCTCTCCCATCAGCAACCCACATTCCTTATCATCACCACTCGCCTATCACTAAAGGCAGAGACTTGGGCATCATCCCCGATGCTTCCCTCTGGGCCCTTAGCCAATCAATCACCACGACCTGCTTGTCCCACCTCCTAAATATCGCTGAAGCCTCTTTCTTCACCATATTTACTGTTACCATCCTTGGTGCAGGCCACCATTATTTTTCAGCTAATGTCCCCAACAGGCTTCACTGATGGCTCAAACAGTAAAGAATCTGCTTGGAATGCAAGAGACGCTGGAGACTTGGGTTTGATCCCTGGGTCAGGAAGCTCCCCTGGAGGAGGAAATGGCAACTCACTCCAGTATTCTTGCCTGGAGAAGCCCATGGACAGAGAAGCCTTGCAGGCTACAGTCCATGGGGGTCACAAAGAGTAGGACACGACTGAAGCAACTGAGCGTATATAATGTCCCAAACATTCTCGTAACTATTGTACTTGCAGCTAATCTTAATTTTTTAAAAAACGTTTTCCCGCAGTTTCTAGAGTGATCTATCGTCAAGTCTAATATAACATACAGAGGTGTGTTAACCTGTTGCCTAAAATTCTTCATGGTTCCCAGCTCTTTTCAGGTTCAAATCCAAATGCCTTCCCATTATTTGCAAGGGCTTTCATGATCTTACCTCTGCTCATCTCAAAAGCTTCACTGACTGCCACTTCCCACATCCCCTCCAGCTGTCCCTTACACTCTGTATTTCAGTCTTTATTTACTTGACCATCTCAACTGAATTACTAATGGTTCCCCAAATGATGCATGTCCTTCATGGCCTCTGTACTGTACACAGTCCTTCCCTCTGGAATTGTTTTTTTTTTTTTGGGGGGGGGGGCCTGTATGGCATATGGGATCTAAGCTCCCTGACTAGGGATCAAACCTCCGCCCCCTGCAATGGAAGCTCAGTCTTAACAACTGAACCACCAGGGAAGTCATTCTCCCAAACTCTTTGCACTTAAGATATATATTCCACCCTAGTCCACATTCCCAGAATACCCAGATTCACTGGTCCAGAGCACTTAGTATATTGTAATATGTCTTCTACTAACTGTAAGCTCTTTAAGGACAAGGACTACTACATTTTATTTGTTTATGCAGTTGTGGCACCTAGAACAGTTGTGTCTGGCATATAACAGGCATTCAATAAAATATAACAGGATAAATGAATGGATAAGAACAACACAGGACTTTGGGGAGCCTAATCAAAACTAACCTGCAATGTGAAAGCTCTGGGTACCAACAAGACTACCTAAGGGGACAACACTTATTATTATTCTTCTCAATGCACATACCAGGAAAAGGGGAAACAAAAGGAATCTTACAAATGTATTTTCTACTTTAGAGTCTCACTGTTAGGCATTAAGCTTGAGTATTAAGCTAAGCCAACTGTCTACGTCTACAGAATTTATGGAACATGCCCAGGCCATGATGAGCTGGGGGCAAGTCACCAGAAGGTCATCTAGCAGTCGACTTGTCCAGCTTCTGGCAGGAGCAGGCTAGGCTGCTTGCTGGCTCTCACCAAGTCCTGGAGTTCTCGCAGTTGTTTTCCTGTCAGTCCCCCAATGCCCAGATCCTCCTCATCCTCTTCTGGCTGGGCGCTGACATTCCCGGAAGATGGACCCTGTTTGATAAAGAACTCCTCGTGCTGATCCAAGAGGAGTCCGTGTAACATCCAGGCTGAGAGCTGCTTATACATGACCCCGTGACACACGGCCAGGATCCTGAGTGGAGAGGACAGCAAGAGCCTTAGGAGTTCACTCAGAGGACAACAGCACAGAGGGCGTGCTTTAAACTGGATAAACAGAGGCCTGAGTTTGGTCAGTCAGGAGGGAAAGGCCCAATTAAGGTAAAAATTATTGTGCTATTTTAACTTCATTTCTGAACTAAGCGGTTAAATTTCCAAACCTGTAGTCTGAAATGCTTAGTAAAGGTTCTGATCATCTTTTAGAAGAGGCACATTTCTTCCCTCCTTTTGAGTAAAATAAGTTTCAAAATGGATGATTCCTGTTAAAATTAAATGGACTTATAGGAGTCTCTTTTTACACAGTATTAAGTAAGTTTTTACTTTTGTTGGACTCACAATAAGGAGAGTAGGTCCAGTATGTGAGAGGCAGATATACTTGAAAAAGTATCATCCAACAAAATGCAGAAAGGTTGTTGGAGAATGGGATAGTTACACAGCCTCAAAGGATCACACCTCGGAAAACTTATCAATGACAAAGCGGAAAATGTTCCTCTAAAACAGATCTGGTGGGAAACACCTGACCCTCGTGATGAGCCTTTACACCAGTAGTGGGGCAGACCTGCTCTGTGTGCGTTCTGATATGCTGTAACAGGAAATAGTACGACCTAGGTCGTATTCTTGCCAAAAACGTTCAATCTGAAGCTACTCATGATGAAATAATCAGAAAAATCCAGACTGTGGAATATTCTACAGGAAGCCTTTGATCACATTTTACATTTAATAGTTGCAATCATAAGATACATAAAATTTTGTATCTTTTCAGTTAGTATTATAAAAATATTTTTACATGTTTCAGAATTTGTCATTTTAATTGCTTTATAGTCTCAAGTGAATACACCTTTATTCAGCATTCTATTGCTGGTAATTTTCTCATCTCTTAATATAGCAGACAACATTGCAATGAATAACGACGGTGTATATGGTTATTTTCTTCTCTGGAGTAATTTTGTTAGAGTAAAATTCTTAAGAGGATTATAAAGCTACTCAAAATACACATGTTTAGACACAGCTAAGCATAATCTGGAATATTTCATGGAAATTCTCCAAGGATAATGAGATCCAAAAATGAAGGATTGCCTCAAGATCATCTAGGCAGCTAGGTCTTAGCCTGGATGCTCAACACCTTAGAATCCCCTTTCTGTGGTTTCTGAGTCACCGTGAGGCTGACACAGGCTCCGGTACTCACGAGACAACTGTCCCCAGAGGGAAACCTGAGATAACCCGGAAACAGCACTTGGGCCAAGTCGGGCCACTTGGCCACTCCCTCCCCCCCTACACCAGTGAAGCCACGACTTACCTTTCTAGTGCGCTGCGGACAGGGGGCAACCCCCCACAGCTGTGTTTGTATACTGTTTCCAGGACTTGACAACCATGAACCTGTGGAAAGTACAGCCTTGTTAAGCTGAATTCCATTTTAATAGTTCAGGTAACACAATCTCATATTCTATATTCAATCCAGAGTGCAAAGTCCACGGAGAGTGAGGATAAACTCGTAATATCTATGCACAGTTCCAATTCTGACTCAAATTCCAGTGTGTGTGTTCGGGGGGGAGGGCGGAGGTGGGTGGGGTGGGGTTCCCCCACACCACCAAGCAACTCTCTGACACCAGCTGGGGGTCCTACAACCCAACTCAATCCCTGGGTTCCACTAATTTGCTAGAGCAGCTCACAGAACTTAGGAAACCCATTTATTCACTAGATTACCATTTATTAGGAAGAATACGCCAGGATACCAATCAACGCCCAGATGAAAGGATACATACAGCGAGGTCCCAAACAAACGAGCTTCTGCAGGGCACGGTGGCACACACAGGCACTCTGGTTCACCAATCTGGAAGCTCTCCAAACCCCATCCTTTCGGGTTTCTATGGAGCCTTCCCACCTCTCTGCCCTGTGCCCGCTTTTCTCGCCAAAGGTCAGGTGGGAAATGTGGGACTGCAAGTTCTAAACTTCCAATCACAGGGTTGGTTCCCCTGGCAAGCAGCCCATATTTCTGTGTTTTCCCAAAATCACCTGGTTAACAAGCTCAGGTGTGGAAAATTGGGGTTTGCTATGCATATCAAGATGTCTTTATTGCTCTTATTACTTAGGAAATTCTGAGTTTTAGGAGCTCTGCGCCAGAAATGGGACAAAGACCAAATCTATTTTTCTTATTATAAATCACAACATCACAATAGTTGTTCTTAAGTATGGACCCTCCATCTACCTGTCCTTTCCCAGCCCACACCCTCCCCCAGCAGCGTCTGCATCATCTGGACACTTTTAAGAGCTACAAAATTCTTGGACCTTGTTCCAGACCTGCTGAATCAGGATCTCTGGGGTGGGGCCCAGTGATCTGCTTTTAACAATCAGCTCCAGGTGATTCTAATGCTCAATGAAGTTTGAGAACTACTGCACTAAGGAAACCAGAATCATTTCGAAATTCTAAGAAAGAAAGTAAAGAAAGCTCTTTACTTCAGATTAAGGTCTAATTCAGACTACTTATAAGGTACACACTTATCTAAAAACCTGCTTCCTCTCTCAATGTCCTTTTGCCTCTATTTTTTTTAAACAGCTTTACTGAGGTATACTTTATACACCATAAAAGTCATCTAATTTTTAGTGTACTTTCAACAATTTTTAGTAAATTTACTGCACTGTGCAACCATCAACATGATCCAGGGTTATAACATTTCCAGCACTCTAAAAGGACCCCCTTGTGCCTATGTGCCCTGCCCTGCTCTCACCCACAGCCTCACTTATTTAGAGCCTCAGCACTCAGCTTCCTACCCCATCCCCGGCAGGGAGGAAGGATTGCCCATCTGCCGTCCCTCTACTCGTTTTCCACTCTCCTTCCTGCGGCCAATGGAAGCTCAGGGTCAACTGAGATGTGCAGCCATGCCTGGACTCTTACGCTAACCCCACTTACGTAGAAGGTCCCCTCTAGCTTCGGGAGACAGTTTAGTAGGGTAGTTAAGAGCCCAGCCCCGGGTTTACATCCTAGTTGTACCCTTTATTACCTTCTGTATGACCCTATGGGGCTTCCCAGGTGGTGCAGAGGTAAAGAATCTGACTGCCAATGTAGGAAAAGCAAGAGACGCAGGTTTGATCCCTGGGCTGGGAAGGTCCCCTGGTGGAGGAAATGGCAACCCACTACAGTATTCGTGCCTGGGAAATTTCACGGACAGAGGAGCCTGGCGGGCTACAGTCCATGGAGTTACAAAGAGTTGGACGTGACTGAGCAACTGAGCATGCCTGCACGCACGCACCTGTGACTCTAATTACATTCCGTAACCTATTCGATTCCTTAGGAGATTGACCTTGACATGTGAAGCACTTTGCACAGTGCCTGGTGCACAATAAAAGCTTGATGTTATTTGATGAGGGCAACCAGCTTTGCAGGGTCAGAGAGCACCGTCCCCACTGACTTTGCTGCCACAGAACAAATCCAGCAGAGTGTAAGTTTCTAGACGCATATAGAAAAAAAAAAAAAAGTAGCAATCTGGCAAATCGACTAGTTAACTAGTTATATTCAAGGCACAAATATACCAGCTTAAAAACGGGAATTAACATATTTAATCCACTTGTCCTTTCTGATCCGATTATGAACCAGCAGATTCTTCTAATGTAAAATCTCAAAGCATCTCAGAATTATTAATACGACTCAGAAAAGACATTCTCTGGACACTGGAGACCCTCTTCTCAATGCATATGATAAAACCTTGTGATAAGAGGCATATTTAACTAATGAACAGCTGGGTTTCACCCAATGAGTAAACAATGCTCAGAAAGCTGCCAACACCCTAATAATAAACCTATTACCTTCTTTCTAAGGATTAACCTTCTACTTCTCCTCAAGTTCCATATCCAAAAGTTCTGAATCCTTAGTGTACAAAACTCTCACCTTCAAGTATCCATAGCTTTATCCTCTACCCAGCAGCATTCTTGGTGACATCTGTTACTATTTCTCCCAGCTTTTGGACTAGGAGGTGCTTAAGGGCAGGGTCATAACTTATTTTTGCTTTGCTGATACTCAGAATGATACCCAAGCAGATATTGCTGAATGAATGAATGAATAAATAAATAAAAACTACTGAAAACTAGGGTCTTCAAAAAGGAATGTAAAGGAAAATGAATTATGACTANGGAGCATATGGGCAGTCAGGCCAGCTCTGGCAAGACCCTAGACATATATTCCTTCTGATAGTGCCATCTCTCTCTGCCCTAGGAGGAAACTGCTTACAGTTGGGTGTAAGCCCTGGAACCTAGACCTTTAAGTGAAGGGAAGCTGCTTCCTGCTGTGAACCATGGCCAAACCCACCCTGAGAGGGAATGGCTCTAACTCTGAGGCCTTCCGACAGCGCTTCAGGAAGTTTCATTATCAGGAGGTGGCTGGGCCCCGGGAGGCTTTCAGCCAACTCTGGGAACTCTGCTGTCGTTGGCTAAGGCCAGAGGTGCGCACCAAGGAGCAGATTGTAGAATTGTTGGTGCTAGAGCAGTTCCTGACCGTCTTACCTGGGGAGATCCAGAACTGGGTACAAAAGCAATGTCCAGAAAGTGGAGAGGAGGCAGTGACTCTGGTGGAAGACTTAGAAAGAGAGCCTGGAAGACCTGGACGTTCGGTGAGCAGGGAGGGGGAATTCAGATGTGACTGGGAAGGGGCAAGATAAAAGGCCAAATTAAGGCACAGTCTCTGTTAGCAAAGCTCCTACAAAAGGTAACTTTTTCAGACAGCTTATTGGGAGATGCCACCTGAATGTAACTTTTTGACAATGAGAGGGGAATTCTTTTTTAGTGTGGAATTGGGTTTACTATTTTGTTCTGGAGTTCCAGCTGCTCTAACAGTAATGGAGTAAGAAAGACCCTTGTTCTATTAACCAACCCCCCAACACCACCCCAACCCTAGCCATGTCCCAAAAGGATGATCTCTTTTGGGATATTAACTAGACTCCTCTGGGAATACCCCTCATTATGACCTTGCAGTGACAATTCATGGGGGTTGTTTCCAGGTCACAGTCTCTGTGAAGGGGCAGGAAGTGCGCTTGGAGAAGATGACACCCCTGAAATCATCACGAGAGTTATTAAGTGTTCGGCAGGAGTCAGTGGAACCCCAGCCCAGGGGTGTACTCAAGAAAGAGAGGGCAAGAAGCCCAGACCTGGGACCACAGGAGCAGATGAACCCAAAGGAGAAGCTCAGACCTTTTCAAAGGAGCGGTGAGGAGTAGATTCATGTGGGAAGATAGGATGCCGTTCTAAGTTGGGAAGTAGGGTTGGGAGCAGTGAGTGGGAAAGGGATTTCAGGAATGAGTGGAAATGGAGCATGCAGCTGTTGGGGACCTCCTGAAGGCAAGTAGCTTAGCTCTCTGTTGCCATAAGTATTCTTATGCTTCCCCTTTTGATAAGCCTGCCAGAGAACGTCTCTCTATAGTTTTTATCAGGACTTGGAATTTCTTTTCTCCTGGTAATGACACTAAGTCTGAATTTTCTAGATAAAATTCTTTTCTATACTTGGCTTATCTTCCCTTTAGTCATTTTCTTTCTCCATATTAAACTAGATTTGTTTCTTTAAGCTTTTCCCCAGAAGCTCCATTCTTCAGACCTACTAAGTTTTTGTTACTCTCCTTTGGAAAATTCTTCAAACATCATGTTAATTGTGGAGAATTAAATTATATATATTATTCCAATGAGGGTCTGGCAGGTAGAGGCAGACTAAGAATTTTACTTCAGAATTCACTATACTTTCAGTATAACTCAACTAATGATATCATTCACTTGATACTCCCAGGTCTCTTCCTGATTGTCTTTGTGCCTGGTTCTTAAACTTGGTTTTGTGGGACTCGTTTTTCTTCTTTGTGCTCTGCTGAGCTCCATGTTGTATGTTGTTTTCCTTGAACACTTCTTTAACTGTTTGAGGTGGTTTTGAATGCTGATGTTATCACCCCAGACGCCAGCCTTCTCAGCCAGGCTGGTAGTGGTCTCTGTCTGGTCATCCAGATGCAGTCCCTCAACCCCACTTGCAAAACTGATCTGTGTTTGAACACCTACCAACATGCTCAACACCATGCAGGGTCCTTGGAACAAGGAAAGGTGCCTCTCAAAGACTCTACAATATGATTGAGAACATTAGAGTGAACATAAATATGTGAACTGAACTGTATTCAAACAGTGCCAAACAATGACTTGTTAACTCAGTTGTGTGAGTACAATAGGGGTTGGTAGAGCAGGAGATGAGGGAGGGCTGTATGGAAGGCTTCAGGGGGGCCCTAATGGGTTAAATTTGCATAGAAAGGGAGTTCAAAGCAAGGCAAGGCAGAGTGGTGAATGTGTGCTGCGTTCTGGAGAGAGGAGTCTGGTATGAATGGGCTGAGCTTGTCAGGCACTCAGGTTAAGGTTTGGCAGTACAAATAGCATGTGAGCTGATGAAGCCAGAGCCCGGAGTTAGGTAGAGCAGTGATTGCTGCATTACCCAGGTGAGGGAAAATAAGAGGTCTAGACTTAGATAGTGGCAATAGGAATAAAGGATATACTGAGGGAAAAGCCTCTAGAAGTTACTGACCGAGTGAGAGAAATGCAACAGTTGAAGACAGTCTCTTCCTTGCAATTACTCTTGAGTTTAATTCTCTAGTCCCAAGTAGAAAACCACAGCTGACCTTTGAACAACATGAGTTTGAAGTACATGGGTCCACTTATACACAGCTATCTTTTCATAGAAATTACTACAGTACTATATTGGTTAAGTCTACAGATGGGGAGGAACGTGGATACAGAGGGCCTACTGTGAGCTCTACTCGGATTAACCCCCACGTCGTTGAAGAGTCAGCTCTCTAGGAGGCAGGAGGTGACTGTTTTCAGCAGTGCCAGGACCTGCATACAAGTAGTCAGGAGAGCTAAGCAGTAACTTGGAGCAGAACTATCTGCTCTGAACACGCAAGAGGATGCTTTCCTCCGTCACCCTGTTCTGGAAAGTATTTCTCATTTTTTGAGGTTTTATGTATTTCCCTCACATTCTTCAACCCACTTATCTTTCTGAAAACATTTTCTTACTTTTCTTTATAAGCTTCTTGGATTAAAAAAAAAGCAAGTCTGAACTCGAGATACTTTTTTATGATGATTCCAAACTATGATATCCTTTGTTTGCTTCCCTGCAAGCAGGATTTCCATGTTCTAAATCCAGCATGGTCTCCAAGTTGGAGCAAGGAGAGCCATGGATCCCAGATCTGGGCTCCAAGGAGAAGGAACTCCCAAGAGGCAGTCACACAGAAGACAGACGAATGCCTGCTGATGTGTTACCATCCAGGAGAGAGAGAAGCAGCTGGGTGGACCAGGATCACTGGGGCTTTGAGGATGAGAAGGTGGCAGGTGTGCACTGGGGCCATGAAGAGACCAGAACTCTCCTCGCAATTCTCAGTCAGCCTGAGTTTTATGAGGCTCTCCGAAACTGCCATCGGAACAGCCAAGTGTATGGGGCTGTGGCGGAGCGGCTCCGGGAGTTTGGGTTCCTCCGGACCTTGGAGCAGTGTAGGACCAAGTTCAAAGGTCTCCAGAAAAACTATCGGAAAGTCAAAAGTGGCCACCCACCTGAGACCTGTCCCTTTTTTGAAGAGATGGAAGCCCTGATGAGTGCCCAGGTCATTGCCCTGCCCAGTAATGGCCTGGAGGAGGCGGCCTCTCACTCTGGCCTGGGAGGCAGTGATGCTGAGACCGAGGAGCCAGAGCCAGAGGGCTGGCACCATGAAGAGGGAGAGGAGGCCACGGCTGAAGAGTCCGACAGTGATGAAGTGGGCCAAGAGGCCACCCCCCAGGACCCTGACAGCTCCACCACACCTGTCCTTTTCCGTAGCCCAAGTGGTAAGCTTTTCTTCTTGGCATTTTAGGATTAGACTGAGGAATTATGAGGTTGGGTGTGGAGTCAGTAAACTTAACGTCACTTGCCAGCTTTGTCACTTAAGAGAATAGAGTTTCTTTATTTCTCAGTTCTTTATACATTTCATTCTCTTGTGGGAAGACCAGTGAGTTAATAGTAAGTAAAGAAAAATATTAGATATTATAAAGAAATACACAAAATTCAGGTGAGTCCTGAAAAAGAGTACCATTCCTCTGTTTCTTTCTTAAAATATATTTTCCTGATTATAAATCATTGAAGGCTGAGAAAATCTTGGCAGTATAATATCTTTAAGGAGGAACAGTTTATCTGTTGAGTGCCTTATGTGAACTAGTGTTTTATTTTCACCCTCCAAACTCAGTTTGTTATGTGTCCCTTTTTACTTAAAAGAGCACAGTGAAGGACTGCCTCAAGTTGGGAAAACATTTTCTGTTTCCTCTGAGATTTGCATCACATATTGGCATTTTAACAGGACCCAGTTTTCCAACAAGAAATCTTAACGCTCCATTGAAATATTATTTGCCTATGGAACCATCTTTAAATATCACATTATTACTGATGTAATCTGTACAACTATGCTGTTATGGGGAAATCACCACATATGAAGCAGGAGGCTTTGTTTCTAATCCTGCCCACTCATCAGCTAGGGGAACATTTCAATTTGTGTCCTCAACTGTAAGGTATGGACAGAGCTAACTCCAAAGCTGCAGTTCTACTGGGAACCGTTATCTATTCCTTCCATGTTTTATTATGTGTTGTTACTTTTGTTCTGTTCTGGTCTTCTTGTCTTGAACTTTTTCCTTTTTAAGAAAATAATTCTCTTTCCCTTTTAGTCACTGGAATAAATTTAGGTAAATCACACACACGGCCCATGTGCTAGCTGCTATTACTTTATCTCTGTTCTCTCTTTTTCCACTGCTTTTTCTCTGTCTTCCAATTATTTCCCTTTTGCTTCCCTGGCAGAGAGTGGAGGATAATGGAAGCAATGTCATCGCCACCTGGCTCTCAAGTGGGAGGAAGGTTCTTGGAATCTCCCTTCCCTTTAGCCTGAGGGACCTTCAGGGAGCAGAGTCTGTAGTCATCCTGATGAAGTTCTGCCCATGCTGGGGACCAGGAGGTGCTCTGTGCTCTGCTTCCTTCCTCCTCCTGGCTCTGCCAGTCCTCTGCTACTAAGGAGAAGGTGCACGACCACAGGTTCTTATCTTGTACCCTTCAGGCTTTGCTATTGTTGGGCTGGCTTTTTGAGACTGTGGCCAGGTAAAGAAGGGCCATAAAAGGGAGTGCATTAGGCAGCAGTATGAATCTGAAAGAGACTGTTCCTTGGGATTTTGAGACATTCTTTGGGAGACTTAATTTATAAGGAAGTAGGGCCGGTAGGAAAAGATTGATCAGAGAATGTAAGGATGGCTCCTGGCTGACAGTGACTGACTGTAGGTCTTCTAACCAGTTATTTTCTAGTTAGGATCAGAACTCCAAAACTACTAGAAGAATGGGGAAATGCCTTCTGTACACTTGCCTCAGTGTACATAATGATCACTACTGTGATCAGGTGAAAAGGCCTTTTAAATTGAATGTAGGAATCAAGGTTTCTGTGAAACTGCTATGGGCCAGAGAAGCAGAACATCCTGAGAGTCTGCACTGATTTGGAAACATGAGCTGTTCTTGCCTTCTCACCTAGGAGCCCAAGCTTAGGCGACTTCATGATGCAAATGCTAGGACTGAGGAATTGCGGCTATAAAGCCCTGTATTAAATGGTGCTAAAATTTCTCTTCTGGTGGCAGGTGTGCACTGGGGCTATGAAGAGACAAAGACCTACCTTGCAATTCTTAGTGAGACTCAGTTTTACGAAGCCCTTCGGAACTGTCACCGCAACAGCCAGTTGTATGGAGCCGTGGCTGAGCGGTTATGGGAATATGGCTTCCTCAGGACACCGGAGCAGTGTCGGACCAAGTTTAAGAGCCTACAGACCAGCTATCGGAAAGTCAAGAATGGCCAAGCACCAGAGACCTGCCCCTTCTTTGAAGAGATGGACGCTTTGGTGAATGCCCAGGTGGCTGCCCGGCCTAGTGACGGCCAGCAAGAAGAGAGAGCCTTATGCCCCACGCAGGAGACCAGTGAGGCTGAAGCCGAAAAGCAAGCCGAGCAGGCAGTCGAGGCCATCGAAGATGATTCTGAAGATGACGAAGAGGATCCCGAGATACCTCCAGAGGCACTGACCCGTGCTCCAGTCTTATTTCAGAGCCCCAGTGGTAAGATCCTCTTAAGGTAGAAATAGCAGAGGGAAGGCAGTGCCATCTAGGAGAAAAATTATCAGATTGAGAACCAGGAGAACTGGCCTCTACACCCAATACTCAGGGATTCTTCTCTTTTCTCCAGGTTTCCTGTCTATTTAGGCAGTTTTCCACTTGACTTGCTTCCTCACACTATAGCATCAATCTGAGATGGTTGCAGACTTTGTAAATGTTCCATCATCTGCACGTGAGCTGCTCAGTACCAGCCCGCGTACCTAGCAGGGACTCTGAAAGCTAACATTTTCCAAACAGCATGTCATGTACACATGGTACATGAAGTTGGTTTTTTAAAGTTCATTCTTATTTCTGCTTTTTTCTTCTAGTTTCAGTTTATACATCATCTGTATGCCCGCTTTATTCATATATATGAAAACCTGATAATCTCTTTCTTCAGACACACTTATCCAAAGTCTGAAATTTCTGAGGGAACTGACCCTTTATTTACTGTTTAAGAAAAAAACGAAACCTTCATTATGGCTTCCCTCCTTGCAGGGAGAACTCTGTTTTTGGAGTCATACATATATATGTATATGAATATGGACTATGTTACTAGTTGAGTACCTTAAAGCAAGTTACTTAGCCCTGTAATTTTGCTTATATATTAAGACCGGCCTCACAAGACTAATGTAACTGAAGNTCCTTGCAGGGAGAACTCTGTTTTTGGAGTCATACATATATATGTATATGAATATGGACTATGTTACTAGTTGAGTACCTTAAAGCAAGTTACTTAGCCCTGTAATTTTGCTTATATATTAAGACCGGCCTCACAAGACTAATGTAACTGAAGTACCACAGTGAGGCACCCAGCACAGTACTTGGGCATTTGATAAACAACAGTTTTCTTTTCCAAAATAATTAGCTGCATTCTCCAAGTGTGTTCCACAGAGCATCAACTCCACAAAGCTGTTAACATGTTTTGCTAAACAACAGCTTCCAGGTTTAGGAAATGCTAAGTACCCCTCTCAGAGGCTCATAATTTATAGTCACATATTTAAGTTTCTGAGATTTCAGTTAATATAATGAACCTCCATTTCATGAGTCTAATCCTAACACTGGGCTTCTGGGTAGAAATAGTGCTTTAAGGGGTACATGTTCTCAGATTTAGTCCAGGGAATTGGGATCCAGTGTTTATCTGAAACCTCTGAAAATTCTACAAATTCAAACTAAATTTGCAAACTGAAACTTTCCAAGTTATCTACAAATTCTCATAGCCTAGGCCTCAGAAGCCTGGCATTTGGCCCTCAGAGGAATATTAAAGCTTAGTTTGGGCATTAGAGTAGTGCTTTGGAACATCTAGTGATTATTTGTCCATGGGCAAAGAGAAAGTTTGAAAGAGACAGCACCTACCAGAGTTTCTCTCTCAGAAGGCCTTTGGTTCTTTGAAAGACAACAGGAATCTTTCTGCCCTGTTTTTATTCTCAACACACGGAATTTGAGGGTGAAAAGGACTCGGGTAGCTCTTCCTCAATATAGAAGTTCCCCAGTTTCCCTGGGCATTCCTTTCTTATCCCTTTAGTTACTGGCAAAGAATGTAAACCGTGACAAACCTGAAATGAGGCTAAAATACAGCATTAGAAAGTGTCTTTCCTGAATAGTCATAGTGATGGTTTTATCTTAAATCTGGCAGGTTTTTTCTTGGTTATACTGAGAGGATTTTCTGAAGATCCCAGATATCCAGGAAAAAGAGTTAAAAGAACATATTCATCAGATCCCCTGCAGATGAGAAGCATGTGACAGATTATCAAATAGAAGGTTTTAATAGACAATAGTTATTTAGGATCTAGAGCTCCCTAATTTTTATGTTAAGTCATCTAATGTGATACTTTACAGTCACACATAATAATTGAGAAAATGGGTAACTTTTAAATTTCTATTCTTAGGTTTCGAGGCTGGATTTGAGAATGAAGCGAATCTAAAACGGGATATTTCTGAGGAAGTACAACTACATAAGACATTACTTGCAAGGTCTGAAAGGAAAATTCCCCAGCATCTTAATCAAAGTAAAAGCAATGAGAGTGAATGCAGATCTGGAAGACAGCAGGAAAACACCCCGGGAGAGAAAAAAGGAAAACTGACATTCCCTGAAAGGAGTTTAGGTAAAGTTCCAAGTCATCAGAGACCTTACTTGGGAGAGAGACCCTATAAATATCTGAGATACGGCAAAAGCTTTGGTCCAGACTCCCACCCTATGCATCAGCTAGCCCATCAAGTGGAAAATCCATATAAATGTGCCGATTGCGGGAAAAGCTTCAGTCGGAGCGCTCGCCTCATTAGACACCGGAGGATCCACACTGGAGAGAAACCTTATCAGTGTCTTGACTGTGGGAAAAGTTTCCGTGACAGCTCAAATTTCATCACCCACAGAAGAATCCACACAGGAGAGAAACCGTATGAGTGTGGTGAGTGTGGAAAACGCTTCAATCAGAGCTCAAGCCTTATCATTCACCAGAGAATCCACACAGGAGAAAAGCCCTATCAGTGTGAAGAGTGCGGGAAGAGCTTCAATAACAGCTCTCACTTCAGTGCACATCGGAGGATACACACAGGAGAGAGGCCCCATGTGTGTCCCGACTGCGGGAAGAGCTTCAGCAAGAGCTCTGACTTACGTGCACACCACAGAACCCACACTGGAGAGAAGCCCTACGGGTGTCAGGACTGTGGCAAGTGCTTCAGTAAAAGTTCTGCTCTTAATAAGCACCGAGAGATCCACACACGGGAGAAACTTCTGTCACAGCCAGCACCTAAGTAAGCCCTTGAGATCTATGAGAAAAAGAGCCTCATTACATGTATTGAAATTGTTTGGAAATAGTTCTCCAGTAGTGAGATCCATCTCCTAATCTGTGCCCAACTAGCTAAGGAACCAGTCTAGAATTTACCCCATTGCTTGTTCCTGTGTTTCTCTTGGATCTAGGGTAAGAAGGAAAGGAAGATTTGTTCCCTCTCCTTGCTTGTATTGATGGTTAACACCCTTTCCTCTCAGAGCCTGTGTTGTTCCCCTAACAGAGAGGACACAGTAGCAGATTCTGTGAAATTTGATGTGTTCCCTTTACTCATCACGTTATGCAGTTGCATTTCAACTAGAAAAACCCACACTGCAACATTTCATGGAGAAGTAGTGAGGATTCTCACTGAATGGGTCTAGCTCTTTGTACAGTAATGGAAATGCAAAAAAGAATGATTTTTTTCCCTGCTCACTTAAGTCTGTGCTCAGAATGATATACTTATCACACACACTCCTTTACCTTAAAGAAGGAGACTTTAAGTGTTCAGTCTGGTTCTGACCTATAAACCATTTTGTCAAGAATCTAGGTGTGCTATATGGGGGAACAGTGTAAACCTCATATAAACGGTGAGGTGTGAACCCTGGATTTCTTACTGTCTTCAAAGCCCCAGAAGCTTTGGAATAGAGGAACACTGTATTTACAGCATCTAGTGTGATTTTTTTCTGGTCTGTCTCATCTAAATTTTGTCTCTCCCTTGTGGTCCAGAAGCCCAGAGAGAAAGCCAAGTGGATGCAGTAATAGAAAAAGCAGTTAGAACTGCCAGAGGGACTGCCATAATGCACACACCCTAACACCCTAACAGGGTGAGTGTCACGTACCCTGTGGACACAATACTAATGTGCGATGAGCAGAAGCCACTGGCCATGCTCCCACAGACTGGGAAAACAGACCACTTTGTGGCAGAAACTCTTTACCCTAATGGTAAGGAGGACAAACTATCTTTGGTCAGTGGAGCTGACAATACTTACACACACACGCACACACATTCAACTGTATACATCTATTTTTAAAAGCAGCTCTTCAAACAAGTGTGATTCTGATATCATAAAGATGGTATTGAATTAACTGCCCACATATTCACAGTAGTATGAGCCTGTACAGCACAAGTCAAACAGACCCTGTCCTTGTCCTTACAACCTACAACAAATGACACTGATATGAACAAATACGTACAGCTACAACAGTTTTAGAGAAATTTAGAAAGCTAGGTAGTAACACTAGGCATAAAAGTTAAGGTCAAAAGCATTAGAGTTTTGGGGAAAAATGAGAGGTATTTTCTTCTCTTTAATCAGGAAGGTTTCATGAAGCAGGAAGTACTCAGAGGGAAGGTTTACTAGGCAAGATGAACTTTCCAAAACTAACTGTAAAACTGCATGCTGAATGGATGAGAAATGGGAAGACTGGGGAGCGAGGGAGCAGAGGGCAAAGGACAGACTGTAAGGAAGGTGAGACAAGGCTCAGAGTAGCACAAATTTGAGGGGTACCACGGTAGGGGCTGTGCAGGGGGCAGAGAGGGACTTGCTTCAGCTGAAACGTGGAGTGCCAGGAACATCAGAGACGGGCTTCCATCCCCCAGAATATTAGTATATCGGGGCCTGTGCTGCACTTGCTCACTGGCACTGGGTAAGAAGGATGAGCGGTTTTAGGGGACTAGCTCCTATGGGAGACAAAGGGCAGGAACCAGTATCCTAAGAAGATATTTCGACTGGCAGGTCAGAGGAAAGAAGATGCCCAGTCGCTAAGGTCTGAGATAAGTGTCACAGTCACATTAATGAGCTCTCAGATAGGAATGAGATCTGGGAGACACATGGGGAGATAGGACATTCTAAAACCCATAGCTTACTCTGGTAGACAGTAATGATGTCTACCAATGATGAACTGGAGTTCTGGCGCTGAGGGAATTTCCTAAGTCTTAGGAATTAAGGGGAGGTGGTATCTCAGTTATGTTGCCTAAACTGCGAGATAACAAGAAATACCAGTGTAAAGCAGTGCCTCAGGATCTGAGACAGTTTAGGCAGTGTGCTGTAATGTTTTTTAAAAATGAGAGTACTGTGTTCAGTATGTCTGTGTATAGTCTTGTGGTAAAAGCACTGGTTGTGGTATCAACAGATATGAATTCTGGTTCCAGATGTCTTACATGTAAGTCAGCCTGCCTCCATTTCCCTTTGTGTAAAGCAGAACAATGTTTACACCTTAATTTGCCTCTCAGGGATACCAAGTTAATAAAAATTATTAAGTGCCCAGTGGTTCTTCAAGTGCTTTTTTAAAAAATGTATATATGCAAATTATGATTAAGTCATTCCTGGGAAGAAAAGATAAATCTTTATTTGCTTTTTTTGGCTCCCTGTGTGGGGCTGCTACAAGTATGCCTGTCTAAATCTTTATGTTCCAGGCTGAAAAACAAATTAGAATGTGGTAAAAGACAAGTCAGAATGAAAATTCTTCCTTAGTATCTGTATCCATATCCTTTAGGACAGTTCATTGGGACCCATTATAATTGGGCATGGAGAATGAGTCTATCTTAAAAGACCCAGGACCAGCCCTCCAATCTCCAGATGAAGAAAATGTGCAAAATGAATAAGACAAAGGCAAAATTCTTACCTGGGAAAACCCAATCTTATCTCAAACTAACTCACAAACCACTGTCTGCCACTCCTGAGGATGGAAGAAGCAAGAAATAATACATAGCCTTCTGACATTCTAAGAGAAGCCAAGCCTGCTGCTGGGAGAGCAAGAGGATCTGTGCACCCCTCTCTAATTCCTGTAAGACCTTAGGGACAGACTGGGTGGCATGTGCAGCTGAGAAAACAAGGATATCTGGGTGGGCAGGAGCTGGACAGTCATGTCTGTTCTCATCAGTTGTTTTCCTAATGCTATTCTTTTCTTTTCTCCCCCATGCTATCCCTTCTTCCCTAATATTCTCTATGGCCAATGCCATATGACTTAATACACAAATATACATAGGTTCCCCAGTGGTTCAGAGGTTAAAGCTTCTGCCTGGAATGAGGGAGACCTGGGTTCGATCCCTGGGTCGGGAAGATCCCCTGGGGAAGGAAATGGCAACCCACCCAGTACTCTTGCCTGGAGAATCCCATGGAGGGAGGAGCCTGGTAGGCTACCGTCCATGGCGTCTCAAAGAGTCAGACACGACTGAGCGACTTCACTTCATACATAGGTTCGTGTGTGTGTGTGTGTGTGTGTGTGTGTGTGTATACATACACATATATAGAGAGAATACTGCCATTTCTCTTTTACTGTAACCCGAGTATAGGGCTGTCCTGTCAGCTCTATAGAGAACTATTTTTATGGTGACAAAGGAAGGAAGGGAAGATGAGATACGAGCACAAAAATGGATCAATTCTCTTGCCATTGTTCAACTCAAAATCTAAAATGTATCTTGACTCCAGAAGGATTAATCATGAGAAGGGCAAAGGCAGATCTCAGCAGCTAGCTTGATCTGTCATGAGCGTCACCCAAAGGAGGTTAACCCTGGCTACTGGGATTCACAAAAATCCATGGTATGCACTGTAGCCTGGAGTCCACAGTTCTGGGAAATAAGGGAGTCTGATTAAAGAAGGCACAACAAAACACAGCTGTCATCACAAGCTAGACAGGTTAAAGGTTTTGGTAACAATCTGTATTCTCTTCTCACCTTATTTAGACTAGCAATTCTAAAACTTCCTGATGAGAACCTACTTTGATTTTCTTGAAGTTTCATGATCTCTAGTGAAGAGGGACTGTTAAGGCAAAACTACTGCTAGAACGGGGAGCTCAGTGTGCAGCAGCATTCAGGTCCCTTCCTGAAAGCAGCATGGAGGTAAGCCATGGACGACCTCAGAGCCTTCATGTGGTTTAAGACAGACTTACTGAGCACCCACCTTGGGAAAGGTGCTGCTGTTGGAGTCCGCAGCACTTGGCTGCTATGGTTCCAAGGGAGGAGCAGCTTACTAAGCAGGATATGGCGAAGAGATCTAGGTTGTAATACATACTCAAAAGTAGTTCACCTCGTTACAGCTTAAAAATGGGGCTTCAGATGACTCCACTTCTTCCTCAGGTCAGCCTTGGTGCTGTCAGAAGCAAAGATGTAGCTGATGGATTCATAAGACAGATCCCACACCTGAGACTGGGTCAGATGAAATGTTTCAGCCGCCAGCTGGTACTCTTGAGAAAGGCGTGTTGCAAAAACACCCTTATCATCAGTCTGTCAATGTAAGAAAGTTTCAAAATGAACGAGGAAATGACTGTTTAAAAAAAAATAACAAGTATTTTCTTATTTACTATGCTTTTAAGAGTCTAAACTGGGGCCTACAAATGTATCCAGGCACATTTGTTACTGAACAGTCTTGTTTATCATTTTTAAGAACATAAACCATCAGAGTAGTGGCTCTCAACCATGGCTGCATGTGCAAATCACCAAGGGAGCTTTTAAAATGCATCTGTGCCCAGGACTCAGCCCCGATCAATGAAAGCATTATCTCAAGAGGTGGGTGTTGGGCATCGGTATTGTCGTTCCCCCAGGTCCCGTCCAGGACCTTCCCCTGCAGAGCCAAACCACAGTCACACCTTTGCAGCCTCTCCCACTCCCCTCCTCTCCCACTCCTCCACTTGGGCACCACCCCTGGCATGCAACGCAGCCAGCTAGACAGTGAACGTCTGACCTATGGCAACTCTGGGACTAAAAGGGAGCAAAATGCCTTACACAGATCACGGCAGGATGGGCAATGCTGTACCAGAATCCAAAGTGATGTTGGTCGTAAGATGGAACTGTCTGACTTTTGATGTTCGAGGTCAAACAAAGTTCTAGAACGAGGGGGGAAAGGAAGAAGCTTCTAATTAAAAGACCTATTAGTAGATACATGAGAAATCTTTCCAAGCTATGTTCATTTTTAGTAGTTGGCCTTTTCTTACATGCAAAAGCTGCCACGTGCTGCGGTTTACAGGCGGGGAATTAGTGTCCCCTTCACAATCACATGCTTCCCTCTTTCTTTTACAAAAAAGGAGAGGAAAGAGGAGCGTGATAAGCCAGTCACCATGACAAATGCGGGGAAGTGTGAGAGGGGAGTAGACGGAATCTTCACAGGGCTGCTGCTCTTCTTCCACAGGCTGAAGCAAAGCTTAGGAAACAGGAGCAATGCTTGAGGGCTACATGTTATAACTCCAAGAGTGAAAATGGACCTTTTCCACGAAAAGAAAGAAAACGTCTCAACTCCTTCCATTCACTGCCTCCTGCAAAGAAGTCTATCTTAAGAATGACTTCTATGATTACAAAACTCCTGCCTGAGATGCTGTGCCCGGCTCTCCAGCCAGAGTGAAATGCTTCGCTGACTTGATTGATGGCATCCGTTCCTTTGAGTGAGGCAGCTGCGACCCAGGGCCACTCAGTCCCAGGAATAGCAAACCCAACCTGCCTCTGCTGACTGCAGAGCCGGGACACCACTCCAAGTAAGATCACTAGGCAAGTGGTTTCCAAGATTCTTTACTTTTGTGGATGTTTAAAAATTTCTTTATTAAAAAGAAAAAAAAGTCTCACCCATTATGAATCGTTTAAAAACTCTATAAATTAGTCAAAAAAGCACATCCACAAAAGTGCTACTACAAACTGTTAAATTTGTAAGTTCGGTGAATTCATCATTCAGTAAAAACGTTTTCAGCCACCTGCTTTTCCCCTCATCAGAAAGGCCTTCCCCAACCATCCAATCAAAAGTGGCTAGCTTATCACTATTCTACCAGCCTGTTTAATTTTCTGAAAAGAACTTATCACTGATATTTTCTTGTGTATTTGCTTACTGTCTCTCTTACCCATGCTAGAATATAAGTTCCTTGAGAAAGAAACATTGTCTATTTTTTTACTGCTCTATTCTCAGCAATTGGAATAGTGACTGGAAGAGTAGGTACTTCATAAATATTTGTTGCTAAATAAAAATAGCTCCTGGTATATACATGTAGACAAGTATGTGATGTTAACAGACATATAAAAGTATACTTGAAATTTTGCAGACATCTTAATCTTTAAATATATGTTATATATTTTCATAAGTAAACAGGTTAAAGTCATTCCAAAATGATAGATGACCCTATTACTTCAATATAACACCGAGTTCCAGGAACTGGGGAATGCAGCAGTGAGCAAGACAGACGAGGGCCCTGCTCTATGGAGCTTTGATACTCTAATGGGCACTATTAATAAACTTGCTGTTACTTAGATAAGGTTGAGAAAGCATCACTTCATCTCTAAATGACATCTATGTATTTAGAACAGTGCTTCTCTACATGTGGGTGGCAAGCTGCAGGCAGGAAGGAAGAGCCAGAGAGTTGCCTGGAGAACCTGACACCTTACCGAGCGGTATCTGGTGTTCCCTCACAAAGTCCACCAGATCCGGGGATCCTTCCTCGGAGGAGCTGAGAAATGTCCCATGCCCAATTCGGTCAGGAAACAGGTTCAGGAGCACTTGTGTTTCTGTTTTTCGGTTTGGAATCTCAAAAAACAGAAGGGGAGAAAGGGCATCAGTGATTCTTGAAAGTACTTCTTTGCCTTTGATCTCCCCGTTCATTTCCCAAGATTCTTCTGGATTCATTTCAATGAAAATAATAACTAGAGAGCCAACAGTTATTGACTTTTCACACACATTCTGCTTTAAACCTCACAAGAATTATACAAAGTATTAAGACAAAACTCAAAAAGTAAGTGTTCAATAACAAAATCCCTCAACTCTATATGCATAAGTGTCTTCTGTGTTGTGTACCATGTCTTCGCACATATTAGAAAAAGAACTGGAAAAACATAAAAATAAAACTTAACAGGATCAACTCAGGAGCAGAACTGAAGGGGACCTTCCATTTTTTATTTAGTTACTTCTACTTTATACTATTTCTCCACTCTTCAATTTTCTTCAGGTACATAAAACTTTCGTAGCTAAAAATATAAAGCATTTTAAAGAAAAGCTGTCCACAGAGCTAGCATAATGGTAGAGATAAGGGTGAAACCTGGCTGTCTGACTCTGGGGCCTAGACTCCACCCACACACAGGGCATTCACGTTCTGTCTTGACAAGGCTGCCTCTATGCATGCCACACCACCACGAAAATGTGTGTCAGGCTGTACTCTCCATCTCTTAGATAGACTAAAAGACAAATGACCATAACACGTCGAAATGAAACGTTTCCCACCCCATGGATCAAATAAGAGAACAGAAACTAAAGGGCGGGCAGGTTCTTATGCTGTGCACAGAGACCAGAGGTAACCGGCCTCATGCTGGCTGTTCTGTTACCCTGCCCGATGGCCTCAATCTGGCATTGCTTAGGTCAACTAGAGGGTGTCCTGTGTGTGAAGGATCCTTTTGATCAGAGTGTGGAAACACAGATCCTAGACCTTAAGTTCCGCTACTAGATTACTGACTCTCTGTAGACATGAAAAACACTCAGTACTGACAAGAAGCTCCAATTTTTGCCTCAATTTTTATATCCGGACCTCATCTAATACTCAAAATAATCACGTGCAGTAAGCAGGTAATGCTTCCTACACTCAAGAAACAATTAAATCCAAATTTATCAAGTTGCATACCTTAATTATTATTTACAGCTTTTTGTATGTTAATAAAAGAAAGCATTAAGTAGGTAGAAATACTGAGGTAAGAAAGCAAATCTATCCATAAAATGGAAAAGTGCAGGAGAGCCCTCGTTTGCCTCTCAGGGACATGCCGACCAGGGAAGTGACTGTTCTCCAGCTACTTCCGTGCGTGATCTGCCCTGCACTCTTGCTGTCAAGTTGGGGCCCACAGGGGCACCCGATCTCCCTCTGGGCCTTATAAAACGATGATGAGCTACTTTCCTTCTTGCCAGTGTATGTGGTACATTCAGGTCCCTTCCCTGCAAGGACAAGCGAGGCAAACTCATGCTTTTCTCAGTGTCAGTTTGCTGACAACAAGGCTGCTGACTAAAATTCATGCATTTTCTCCAACAAGCTGCTGTTGAACTGTTCTAAGGACACAACTGCAGCGCAAGTCAGCAGCCAAGCCCAGGAGCTAGAACAGCATTAGAAACCGTAACTCCAGGGGTTACGGCGGGTCATGCCTTTATCGTTATGGCTTACACAGAAATATTTCCATTTTCTCTCTAAAAGTGTTTTCCCAAGCCAGGTTTACCTTCAGCCCTGTACAAGTGCTTATTATTTTCTGTTAATGATTTTCCATGTAATCTACCCTCTCCAGCCTAATTTCACAGTATTATTTACCTCTGAAAGATGAAGTGCCAACTTCAGACCAGATTTTTTAGCTTCTAAAAGAGGTTCCAAGAAGTCTTTTGCTTGTCCTGCCTTGAAGATAAAAGTTAAGATGAGGATATATGAGTCTAGGCAAACTGAAGAAATGAGTACTCTGTTTCAATAACAAAGGAATAATGGCAGGAAGTAAAGTGGCAGATGGACTCATTTGTACATTTTGTTTATAAAGCAAAATTAGGGAAGTCAAAGCTGGCAAAGCCATTATCCTTGCCCTCAACAATCTCAAGTATCAGTGAACCTCAGGTGAATCAGCTAAGCTAGATGTAACAGTCACCAAATTTTATTTCTAGAAAGTTATCTAGGTATCTAGAGTGTTAGGAATAAGTATGACTGGTAAAGAAAGCTTCTATCAAATGGATGATGGAACAAGGCCAGAACAGCCCAGGTTTCGTTAAAGCTGTAAGAACCAGGTTCATAGGACTCTAATTCAATGATTTTCAGCCGAGGTGATTCTGCCCCTCAAGGGACGTGGTGACATCTACAAACATTTTTGGTTGTTACAACTAAGAAGGTGCTGGGATCTATTGGGAAGAGGTCAGGGATGCTGCTAAACATCTTAAAATACATAGGACATTCTCCTACAATAAAAATTATTTGGCCCAAGATGTCAGTAGTGCCACAGCTGAGACACCCTGTTTGAATATGACCTTCAAGAAGCTCTAGGCCAGCCTTTTTCAACTGGGGCTTCTGTGAGATAATTAAGCCCTACCCACAGTTAGTTAAGCATTAATTAAGCATTAGACATGGACTGTAATAAAGCAACTCTATGTATGTAGCATGGTACTAGTTGGGTACCACCTTTAGAAAAATGAAGGAAATAATCATACTGTCATACAAATCTTTTTTTTTTCCTTTTCCTTTTTTTAGAGGGCTTAACTCTCACTGAAACCTGGAGAGCAGTTGCTGTGGACATTCTGGTCATCCAGGGCAGAATAGGGCTTCATACACAAAGGGCGTCTGAACCTCTGGAGAACGCAAGGTGCCCCAAGCTAATCCTTATCCCCTAGACTGATTCTACCTTTTAGAAATAAAACATATTTTGGAAAAATAACTTACTGCAGGGTCTCCACTGAGGTCAAGGCCAAGAACTGTATCCTCTGCAGAAAGGAAGAACTCTTTAGCAAGTTTAACAGCCTCCTTGGCTGCTGAAGGGCCACCTCTTCTGTCAATTGATATCAAATACCTTCAATGCAAGAAGAACACAGTTGAAAACGAATACAGATTGTAAAGATGAAAAAGACAACCCTGGGGATGGCCAGAGAGGTAGGGCAAGCTACCTGCGATGTATCTCATTGCAGAAGTACAGCCTGACTGACTTGACAGCTTGCTTTGCCAGAGGGAGTGAAACAAATTTCTAAACAGCACCAGATATCTAGTTACTGCTCAAACGTCTGATTATTTCATGGTTTTGTTGTTGTTGTTGTTCATGTATTTGTTTTTTAGTCTGTTTGGTTCAGAATCCAACTAAGGTCCACACATTGTTTTGGTTAATGTGTCTCAAGTAGCTTTTAATCTATAGCCACTTCACACCCCTCTCTCCCATACCTCTCCCCAGCCTCTTTCCTTGAATTTATTTGTTGAAAAAACCAGATCATTTGTTCTGTAGAGTTTCCCACAGTCTCATTTTGCTGACTGAATCCCTATGCTGCTAACATGTTCTCCTGTCTCTTGTATTTCCTACAAATTGGAAACTGGATCCAGTCTAGAGGCTTAATCACATCAGATTCAATACTGAGGCAAGAGGAGTTAATAGGTGGTGGTTCCTTCATCAGAAGGCTTAGATCTCTTATTTCATTAAGGGTTACAAAACTGGTAATATTCTAATATGTATCCAATAGCTGATACAAATTATATTAACACATATTAAAAAATAAAATTATTTGATTATTGAAATTAAATAGTTTTCTATACATTTATTGGCCATTTCTATGTTTTCTCTTCTGAATTCTTGTCTTTTGCCTGTTTTTGTTTTTTAATTAGGGTATCAGTCTAGTTAAGCATAACTGAGAGACGTTATAGACAGATTTTATAGCCAGAAAGCCAGCTAGCTTTATTTTCTTCCATCAAAGACTTACTGAGCCCTAATTATGTGCCAGCTCTAAGTACTGGTGAATCAAAAGACAATGTCCCTGGCCTCACTGAACTTACACTCTAGTGGGTGAACGTGTGTACATATATAAATAAAACAAGAAAATTTCTGATTTTGTTAAGAGGAGTGTCATAAAGGAAATAAATGGAGTAACTAGAAGAAGTGGGGAGGCACGTTAGATAAGGTGGTCAAGGAAGGCCTCTCTGAGGAAGTGACAGCCACGTGAGACCTGAGTAACACGAAGCCATCCATGCGAGGATATGGTAGGGTGCTCTAGGCAGAAGCAACAGGAAGCACAAAAGTGCCGACATGGGAAGACAGTCTTGGCCTATTTGAGGAATAGGGGCAAGGTCAGTGCATGGTACGTGGCCAGTGGAACTCAAGAGGCTGCTGAAGTGAGAAAGGCAGCACGTGGGACCTTGCAGGCCCCAGGAAGAAGTCTGGATTTTTGTTGAAGAGCCAAGGGAAGCCACACTTCACTACAGCAACAGGACTCAGGACTTTATTGCCACAGGAAAAAAAAATTCAAAGCTGTAGTCTCAACTTTAAACAGTGAAGTTCTTGACCTTTTTTCTATTGTAAAATAAAAGTCAGTTACTGGTTGATTTATAAAAAGCTGTTACACTCATGCTCAAAAGAGTAAAACTGTCACATTCTAGTATTTTCAGTGGTGACCACTAAGGCACAATGTTTCTTACCTAACATCAATGTCTACGTTTTCTTCTTTGGACTGTTTTATACCCTCAAGTATAGATTCCACATAAGTCTTTTTAGTCATTCCTGCAAAGGACACAAATAAAACATCTGTAAAGAGATCATCAACAATTTCATCCTTCAACAATCGTATTCCTATATGAACAATCACACTTCGCTTTCTGTGTGGTAAGTGTGTGGTTACAGATGAGTTATGGGTGTGTGCATACTCAGCCACTCAGTCGTGTCAGACTCTGTGACTCCACGGACTGTAGCCCGCCAGGCTCCTCTGTCCATGGGATTCTCCAGGCAAGAATACTGGAGTGGGTTGATTCCTCTTCCAGGGATCTTCCTGACCCAGGGGTCAAATCTGATATGCAGGCTTTAGCAGATGCCATTTGTACTTAATGAGCTTCCCTGGCAGCTCAGACGGTAAGGAATCTGCCTGCAATGCAGGAGACCTGAGTTCGACTCTGGTTCAGGGGAAGGGGGCAACAGAGGATGAGATGGTTGCATGGCAACACTGACTCAACAGACATGAGTTTGAGCAGAATTCTAGGAGCTGGTAAAAGACAGGGAAGTCTGGTATGCTGTAGTCCATGGGGTAGCAAAGAGACACGACTGAGTAACCGAACAACAAAATATACACACACACAGAATGATATGACTTGGTGACTGAACAACAAAAATACAATTCTGAACAGATGAGATGCTAGGTGTATGTGTATCCTAGTCATTCACTTGACACTGTATTCTGAGCATGTCTTCACGTCATTAAAGTGTCTTTGCAAATATGTTTAATGGTTACCAAATATTCCATTAAACTCTAACTATTCCCCTATTCTGCACACTTAAGTTAGCATTTCCCTTTGAATCTCCATTTGAAGAGTCAACTAGCACTAATAATCTACAGATTGCTCTTCTCCTTCCCTTTCACTATGCTCACCAGCATAACTTGGAACTGATCCTAAAGTTTAAAAATGTGAAATAAGAATCTTCTGTTCAGGGGGAGGGATAATTGGGAGATTGGGATTGACACATACACATGACTATATGTAAAGTAGATAACCAAAAAGGACCCACTGTAAAGCTCAGGGAACTCCTCTCAATACTCTGTAGTGACCTACATGGGAAAAGAATGTAAAAAAGGGTGGATATAGGAGAAGGCAATGGCACCCCACTCCAGTCCTCTTGCCTGGAAAATCCCATGGGTGGAGGAGCCTGGTAGGCTGCAGTCCATGGGGTCGCTTAGAGTCGGACACAACTGAGCGACTTCACTTTCACGCATTGGAGAAGGCAACAGCAACCCACTCCAGTGTTCTTGCCTGGGGAATCCCAGGGATGGGGAGCCTGGTGGGCTGCCATCTGTGGGGTCGCACAGAGTCGGACACAACTGAGGTGACTTGGCAGCATATGTATATGTATAACTGATTCACTTTGCTGTACAGCAGAACTAACATGACATTGTAAGTCAACTATATTCTAATAAAAATAAAAAACAAAAAAAGAATCTTCTGCTTATCCCATTTCGACACTTACTTTACTATATGTAGTTTAAAATTTCACCCCCTGAATGATCCTGGCTACACGTTATTCAGGCACAAGATGATCTGGTCACAAAATGCTAAGCGGGACCCAAACACATCATAGAATACCTCCTGATGCCGCTCTTATCAGCAGAAAGAGGGCCCTAGGAAGCTTCTCCAGACCATACCCAGATCCGCTCATCTGCATCCAGAGAGGTTTTATCACATCACAGCTCACTCCTGGCCTAAGATACCATCAGTCTCTGAGAGGAGACTGAATAACTTCATTTCAGTGACTGTCATGAAACGCGATTCCACATCCACTCAGGGGCACTGTGTCACAAGCGCTTGATGCAGGGAACACGAACCAACATCTACTTAAGAACACAGCTATAAGGAACAAGTGGTCTTTTTTCAGAGTGAGAAGAGCAAACAAGAATAAAAGAAATTTTTGCAGCCCTTTTAATTCCCCTTCAACAGATAATACCTGACCTGGTTATTTTAACTTATGAATAACTGACTGACTCATTAATAAAATATGTCATTAAAGTACATTGGAAGATATGGACCTTTAGCCCTACTTTTACAACAGTGTAATGGTAAATGCTGCATAGTCTCAACTTTGCAGGCATATGCATGATCAAAGCACGTGAGGAAAAAGATAGACATATGCTGAGAAGTAACAATAGTTAGATTTTACCTGTAGCATTTTCTCCTCTGGGTGTGCTTCTTAGTTCCAGATACTTGACACCATCATCTGCAAATTCTTTAATGACATCTTTTGTCACCTGATAATAAAAGCAATGCACACAATACTGATAACATTAGTGTAAGGGGCTCAGTGAAAATGCCACGTGCTACAGCTTTATTTCACACGTTAAATGACTTGCAAGGAGTGGTGGAGTCTCCCACATGGTAAAGTGACCTGCTTTTCACGCCCCTGGTGGCAGCTGTGACAAAACTACCATGTTTCCAACAGCTTCCCTTACCCCCTCATTCTCACGTTAAATCCAAATCTGCACAACCCCCCGCTACCTTTTGTTTCTCTACTTCCCTTTTAACCATTTCTCTATTTCCAAGAGAACAGCAGACTGATAAAACAGAGAAATGAGGCAAAACTAAAACCAGTAAACCATCTATGAGTGTACAGTACTGGAAAGTTACACATAGAAATAAGCAGCTAAAATGATTAGGCAGTACTGATGTACCATTTAATGTCATGGCTTCTAACAGAGGAAAACATAGGCAGAACAGTGTATGACATAAATGACCCTCTAAGACTCACCTCCTAGAGTAATGGAAATAAAAACAAAGATAAACACGTGGAACCTCATTAAACTGAAAAGCTTTTGCACACCAAAGGAAACTACAGACAAGATGAAAAGACAACCCTCATAATGGGAGAAAATAACGGCAAATGAAACAACTGACAAAGGACTAATTTCCAAAATATATAAGCAGATCATACAACTCAATATAAGAAAAACAACCCACCCAAACCAAAAGTGAGCAAAAGACCTAAACAGACACTTCTCCAGTGAAGACATACAGATGGCTAATAAACAAAAAGATGCTCAACATCACTCATTATTAGAGAAATGTAAATCAAAACTACAATGAGATATTACCTCAAACCGGTCAGAATAGCCATCATCAAAAAAATCTACACACCATAAATGCTGGAGAGGGTGAGGAGAAAAAGGAACCCTCTTGTACTGCTGGTGGGAATGTAAACTGATACAGTCACTGGAAGATGGTATGGAGAGTCCTTAAAAAACTAGGAAAATAAAACTAGCACATGACCCAGCAATTCCACTAGCAGGCATACACCCTGAGGAAACCCAAACTGGAAAAGACACATGCACCCCAATGTTCAATGCAGCACTATTTACAACAGCCAGGGCATGGAAGCAGCCTAGATGTCTGTCACCACATGAATGGATAAAGAAGCTGTGGAACAGATATACAATGGAATATTACTCAGACATAAAAAGGAATGCATCTGAGTCAGTTCTAATGAGGTAGATGACCCTACAGCCTATTATACAGAATGAAGTGAGTCTGAAACTAAAATAAATATCATATTTATGCATATATGTGGTATCCTGAAAGATGGTACCGATGAACCTATTTGCAGGCCAGCAATGGAGACGCAGACATAAAGAACAAGATTTATGGACATGGAGTGGGGCAGTGGGGAGGAGGAGAAGGTGGGTCGAATGGGGAGAGTAGCAAGGAGACATATACAGTGCCATATATAAAATAGACAGCTAATGCGAATTGGCTGTATGACTCAGGGAACTCAAACCAGAGCTCTGTAACAAGCTAGAGGGGTGGGATGAGGTGGGAGGTGGGAGGGAAGCTCAAGAGGGAGGGGACATTTTGAGTTAAAAAACTGTATTCAATCTAATAGAAAACTCAACAATCCAAAAATTACTAAACGACCAAGATAAATGATATCTAAAGGCTGAAGGCATGTTTTCCCTCATTGCCATTACCTAAAATGTAAAAACCTAGGAAGAAAAAGGACCAGGTTAGAAATGCTGTGACAACCAGCCCTAGTTAGTCCTTACAGTTGGTATCCTACTCTTAACCTGCTTTGCCCACATGCACACAGGCACACAGATGCAGTGTCCTGGCAGAGGAACAAGGCTGGCTGACTGTACAGACAGTGCCTAACAGGGTGGCACCACCTTGGTGGATTCACTGCAAGCCAAGGTCTGGGCCTCATCTTTTTTCTTCATACAAAGCCAAAATGGAACTTATTACAACATGCATATAACAGGTGGCTGAGATTCACCAGGAGGTCTGGAGAATCAGCCTTAGAGATCACATAGCTCAGGATGTTACAGGCAAGAGTCAATTGTGACTCCACGCTGGATCTGTTTCTTTGACTTTAACCTTTGCTTTCTGTTGCTTTTATTATTATAAGCATACAGAATGGCCTGCCTTGGAGAACCCTGCCCCCCTCTGCCTTAATGTCAAACCAAAATGCCTTTGTTCAGGACTTTGTCCACCTGTAGATGGCCACAGGAAGGAAAAAATTAATATATCCTCTCATGGAGGGTGGCCATTTCAGAAGACATCTGTAAGATTAACAGCATTTTTCACCTTAATCCCTCATCTCTCCCCATCTTTGTTCTATAAAAGAAACTGGCATCCAGACTCCAATAAGACGGTTATTTTGAGACATTAGTCTGCCATCTTCTCCATCTGCCAGCTTTCCCAATAGTCATATTCCTTGCCTCAACACCTCATCTCTTGAATTTATTGGTCTGCTGTGTGGCAACCAGAGAGAGGTTGGACTCAGTAACAAGGACGACACAAAAGCATTCAAAATCACATGACACCCTTGGACCAAGCAAGACACTACTGCTTCCTCCACCACTAGGCACGACCCTGCAACCTCTGAACCATCATCAAAGGCGCTAGACCACCCTGTAGCGCTGGTGTTCCAGAAACCCCATACTGCTGCCACTGCCATTACCACAGCGCAGTCCTTGTCTTTGCAGGTTGTGAGGAATTCAGATCTTATCTTCACTCATTACTAAGCAGATCCAGCAACTCCTCCTACCCTGGCTCACAGGAGACTAATGCAGAATCCCATCTATAATGTGTGGACTATAACGAGGGTGAAGGGATGGTGTGAAGTGATCATATCTACTATCCAGGGCACCCCTTTTCCTGGCGGTGAGGTACCTGTGATACCTAAAGGAACAACAGAAGGTTGCTGGCAAGTACTGATTGAAAGCAGTGGAAGGAAGACTTCGCTAGGCCACAGTGAGACCTGTGGAATCATCTCTAGCTTATATCCAAAAACACTTCTCTAGGGAGTGACTTCCCTTCACATGTCAACCAGATTCAGTCCTTTCTGCTCCAGGCAGCAATAGGTACTGCAGTCAGCTCCTGGCTCTTTGGGCTTTGTTCTCCTATGCTCTGGACTGAGAACATCGACTCAAGTTCTGTCTTCAGATAGAGTACCTCACAATTAAGTTGCCGCTTACTCCAGGGATGGTAAGACTGCACATCTCAAATGAGAAAGAACAAGGACTCTGGAATCAGACAAAACAGCCAATTCTGCCATTTGACTCATAGTGAGTGACCTTGAACAAGTTATATTTAACCTCTTTAGGCTTCAGTTTTTTTCATCTTCAAAAAGGGAGCAACAAAAATGACCACTTCAGTAAAGTCATGTTGAGCACAGAATCTAGCACATGCAATAGTTAATGTTTTTTCAGCCACATTTCAATCTTGTCTTTTTGAGATTACACTCAGTTACTCTGACGAGACTGTTAAGTGATCCTCATACACTCAGTCCCGTATCTATAAACAATCCCTTGACTTATTCCCACACAAGGTTCATTTATTAAAGCTTCTTACCAACTTTTAAAGAAAAGAAACAATGAGTATGGCATATTATTCCCACGGACTCTCAGAATCTAAAATGTAATCAGTTTTGCTCTGTTCCACTCAACAACAGAAAATGAGACTAAGCCTCCTGTGGTGGATGTCCCTAGCAGGGTTCAACAGGACCTGCTGAGTGGCTGATAAGACAACAAATGCTCCCTAGGGTTCCTATAAACCCCTGTGCATGTCTCCAACACAGAGCTTACCTCTTGATGTTGGATTTATCCTCTTTTCGGTCTGTCTCTCCAACCTGACTATGGATTCCTGAGGGGCAGGGACCATGTCGATCTTTTTGTCTCTCAGTCCTAGCAGAGTGCCTGGAACACTGGGGGACACTCTGTCAACTTCTGCTAAACTAAACTCTTAAGAGTTAACCTTCGTCCTAAAGGTGATTAATTTACTTAATTATCAAGAGGATCAGTCTCAGCCAAGGAGAAAAATTCTTTCCTGACCAGTCAAATGTCACCTCTCCAAAAACATATTACATTTCTTACTTTGCACTTTTTCCCTAAGGGTTAAAANCAAGCACCTCTTGAACATCTTCATTCTCTATACTGTCCACCCAGAAACTTCAAAGCATCCCGAGCAATTTGGGTAAAGCCTGTGGTCATATATTTCATACGATACGTTTATATATATAGTTTATACATATATGAAAAAAGGACAAGATTTTCTCCTCCGCACTGTCCAATTTTCTACCTAACAGAAGATTTTGATCTTGGTTCTTTCCTCATATCGTTTACAATTAATAGAGTCTATTAGCTGTTAGGCAAATGTCTCAACATTGTTTTTCAAAAGTTACCATAAAAAAAGCAAACAAATATTTTTCATCAGACTCTTGAGTCATGTACAACAACAGAAGGGCATCAATTACTTACTAATGTTTAAACCAGTCTAAAAAACAGCTTCATTTCTCACCATTAGAACATCTTCAGGGCTAGTAGTAAGTAGATGAATAATTTGAAACATCTGGAGGCACCTGCAATATGAAAAGTTTTAACATACTTTTGTCATCAAAAACTTCACTAAATTAATTGATTTTAGGCCAGTAGTAATTATATACTTATAAGGAACAACAGAATAAGTTTCTCAAAAATTACACTGATCTGGACAGATCATCAAATGACTGAAAATTAAATGTTACTTTTAAGTGGAAAACAATAGTTTCCCTTCTTCACCTCCACAATCCCCATCTCAAGTGGAGGCAGGAAACAGGGGGAAAAAAAATCAAGAAGTCTATATTTCCAAGTCGAAAGAATATTCTGATATAGTATAATTTCACAAGCAATACAAATCACTAAAATTTGTCAACAGTCTGACAGCTGGAAAAAATACTGTTTGTCAAGTTATACTCTCCATACCAGACTGCTACCTTATTCCTTTAACTACAAAAATCTGAATCCTTACATACTATTCACAATCACAAAATAGAGAAGAAAAAGAAGTGTGTCCACAAACTCCCCCAAACTCACTCTTCTAAAGTTCTTTTCTTTCCCTTGTCAATCACAGTCATCTGATCGTGNAATACTGTTTGTCAAGTTATACTCTCCATACCAGACTGCTACCTTATTCCTTTAACTACAAAAATCTGAATCCTTACATACTATTCACAATCACAAAATAGAGAAGAAAAAGAAGTGTGTCCACAAACTCCCCCAAACTCACTCTTCTAAAGTTCTTTTCTTTCCCTTGTCAATCACAGTCATCTGATCGTGGATTTTAAGATCTGGTTTCTTGGCTATTAATTTCTTTATGGTATTGGAACTAATGGATCCATTCAAGTGGGCATGAAGTTCCTAAAATAAGAGAATACAATCAGTAAAAATCTTCTCAAGTCCACGAGAGTCACAGAATTGTAGCAGGTGATTGATGTTGGTAGACTGTGCTAGGCAAATGGCCTAACAAATGTAGCTATATAACTTTTAAAATGTAGAGTTTACAAATTCTACCTATAAAATTTATTTCTCTTTTTGTGAAAAGAAACACAGAAGTCATTATACTTAGCAACACTCCAGAATTTTGTGGTTGAATTCTTACCACTTTAGGTAATTTTGAGTAAAAGGCTGTCTCCCATGGCTGTTCTTCTGCCTCCATCATGATTTAGCAGAATAGCAAGGTCTTCCCCCAGCCACTTATTCTTGGCATGAATACTAAATGTAGTTCAGTCAATAAGTTTGGTGGCCTTGAACTTCCTTCAGACTGCTTTATTTCCACCCGTTTTGATAAGATGAACAGTAGACGTAGTTCTGGGCTCAGTTTCACCTATTTAAACAAATGTGGACATTTTTAGATGTTGATGCAAAAGCAAAGAAACAGGTTCTGTTAATTTATTCCTCTAAAGACAAAAGCCCTCCAAAGCTATTAATAATTTAAGTGAGCCAACAACCTGAACTAGAAATGAGAAGTCTTCAAGCTGATAAGAGGGAAATTAAAATCTGAAATTGAGTAGGGTGTATAGGATTAAGGATTACTTGCTCAGTCGTGTCCAACTCTTTGTGATCCCATGGACTGTACCCGCCAGGTTCCTTTGTCCATGGGATTCTCCAGGCAAGAATACTGGAGTGGGTTGCGACTGCTTCTCCAGGGGATCTTCCCGACCCAGGAAGATGTATACCTTTACAAATAGGGTATATACTTTTACCTATTAGTACTTTCTACAAAACTATCTCTAAAACTAGAAATTTATAAGACCTACTTTGGGTTCCAAAGTTCACATTTTCAAACTGTTTAAAATATATAAAGTAAGAATAGAGGCAAGGGAATCAGATGGACCTAGGATAATCCTTGTACCAGTTCTGCCCTTTAGGAGGTGTGTGGCCCTGAGTCACTTTTAACTCCAGGCTTCAGTTTCCTTAACTGTAGAAATGGGATTAAAAAATGGGATAAAAATTCAATAAAAATGCAGAGTAGATGAATCTAAAGCCTGTTATACAGAGTAAAGTAAGTCAGAAAGAGAAGAACAAACATCATGTATTAACGCATATATACGGAATCCAGAAACACAGTACTGATGAACCTATTTACACTGAAGAAATGGAGACACAGATGTAGAGAAAGAACTTGTGGACACAGCTGGGGAAAGGAGAGGCTACGAGAAATTGAGAAAGTGGCACTGCCATATATACACTTCAGTTCAGTTCAGTTGCTCTGTTGTGTCTGACTCTTCATGACCCCATGGAGCACAGCACGCCAGGCCTCCCCGTCCATCAACAACTCCCAGAGTTTACTCAAACTCATCTCTATTGAGTCAGTGATGCCATCCAACCATCTCATCCTCTGTTGTCCCCTTCTCCTCCCGCCTTCAATCTTTTCCAGCATCTGGGTCTTTTCAAATGAGTCGGCTCTTCGCATCAGGTGGCCAAAGATTTGGAGTTTCAGCTTCAACATCAGTCCTTCCAATGAACACTCAGGATATATACACCATCATGTGTGAAATAGACAACCAACAGGAAGCTGCTCCATAATACTGGGAGCCCAGCCTGGTGCTCTGTGACAACCTCAAGGGTAGGATGGTGTGGGGGGAGGGAGGCTCAAGAGGAGAGGAGAAATATACACAATTATGATAGATTCAGAGTGATGTAAGTCTGAGACCGTGACAACATTGTAAAGCAATTATCCTTCAAAAAAAGAAAAAAAGCAGAGTAGCTGTGAGGATTAATAAACTTAAATTCACCTTCTCTATCCTCCTGGAGAAGCCAGTGAGCATGCCTAAGTCAGCATTTTATCACACTGTATCTACATCACTGATTTGTCTTTCTCCCTCATCAGAACTATATAAACTTCCTAAAAACAGGGACTATGGCTTATACTACCTCCCCAGCACCTGATAGGGGATACGGTGAGTGCGAGCATGCTCAGTCATGTCTGACTCTTTGCGACCCCCTGTTCTGCAGCCTGCCAGGCTCCTCTGTCCATGGGATTTTTCAGGCAGGAATACTGAAGAAGGTTGTCATTTCCTCCTCGAGGGGATCTTCCTGATCCAGGGATCAAACCTGTGTCTCCTGCATCTCCGGCATTGGCAGGCGGACTCTTTACCAGTGCATCACCTGGGAAGCTCCAGGGATAGAGTAGGATAATTAAGTAGTTTAAAAATCCCACTAGGGGATTATTAAAAACAGAAAGGGAATTTTAAGGGAGTTTGGGAGACTGTTGTAAGCTAAAGACCACTCAAGAAAAGAATCCAGTAACCTGGTAACAATCTACTTTACCTTGAAGGAAGACTAGGGGCATCCAAGTGCCAGACACACTCAAGCCAGAGACCCCGACAGTTAAAAACACAAGACCATAAATCTGGGGTCTGAATCTTGTTCTACAAAGTCAAGCAGTTAATAGTCCTTGGAGAGCAGCATTTCTGCACACAGCCAAGACAGAAATATAGGTGAAAGGAGAAACAAACCAGGTGAGAGGAGACATTACACCGAAACCTGAGCTGCATGACCATATTTTAGTATATGTCACCACCCTTTTGCTAATACACATATGATTTAAATAGCACCCTAACAGTCCCGGTTAGACCATAGAGAGCCAAAGGAGAAACTAATGAAGTAAGTCTTGACATCTGCCCATGAACGAGGAAGAAGGTGGTCCTGGGGCAGAACCTTTGCATCCGCCCGTCTACATTTCTCACAAGTGTCCCCTGCTAAAACACTCACTTTTTGCCTGCCACTCTGCCTCTCACTGAAATCTTTCTGCAATGAGACAAAAGGACCTGAGTGTCAGTAAAACCTAACACCAGGTAAGCACAGCTTACCTGGATCACTACCATATGATCCAGCAATTCCACTACTGGACATATGCACTGAGAAAATCACAATGTAGACTTTCCTTGTGGTCCAGTGGTTCCGAATCCATTTGTACTAATATTTTATCAAATTAGAGCAGAGCCAGAATCAGATCTTCTCTTTTCCCAGAGAATTTTTTTCCTCCCCACCCTCTATCCTTGCCCCCCAAAGGGAACTCAGAATAAAAACACTTGCTACTATTTGTTAAGCACTCAGTATGAGCCAGATGTTCTGCTAAATGTCTTAATTGGCAGCTGTACTTAATTCTCATAAAATCTATGAGATATTACTGTCCCGTTTTACAGAAAAATATACAAATTTTTAAAAAATAAACTTAGGGGGAAAAAATAACTGGAGGGAATTCTCTGTGCTTTCATTGCAAGGGCATGGGTTCAATCCCTGGTCAGGGAACTAAGATTCCAGGAGACACCTGTGATGCAGCTGAAACACACACACACACACACACACCAGAAAACAACTGTAAGGTACCCAATTCACAAATTTTGCTCCATTCTCTTTCTTCTTAAATCACTTTTCTTGATATATTCTTTACCAAAAATATAGTATTTCTAATATATCAAGTACATTAACTTGTCATATAAAAATTTATTTCTACAGTGCTATACATTTTGTCCAAAGTCCAACATTCCTCTTTTTTTCTCTCAGTCAACCCTGAGACACTTCACTTAATCCACTCATTTTAGAAATGAACATCTCAAAGCCCAGCAAACTCAGGGAAGTCCGTCTCCTGTTTCCTTCAGGGGCAATTTTAAACTCCTCAAGAGCTCCGCTAGACCCAGCTGCCTCACACTCAACTTTACAACTCAGTCACTAGCTTTACAGAGACAACAAAAGCCTTTATGCATGAATTTCCTGTATTTGTCTCTGCCCTCCCTCACACTTAATCTTATCTGTATCTATACCCCTTCTTCCTTCATGAGTCAGAGAAAGAGGATTCAGTCTCCTGTTCCCAAGACTAATCTATGCCCAGTATTCCATTCCCTCTTATCTATTCCAAGTCATTATTCCACTAGTTAATCTTCTCACTTTTCTGCCAAGTCAACCTCTCTCCATTGCTAATTTCTCCTAGGGAACCACCATGCAACTACAGTATTTGCTTCCATCTTAAAAAAAAAAAAAACACAACTTTCTGTTATCCCCCATTCTTCTTTACTGACCCGTCTCTTCTTTCTTTCTGAGCTACACTCCTTGAGCTGCCTCCATTTACTTATCTCTCATTCACCGAAACATGGATTCTGCCCTTACAGTTTCACAGAAATTGCTCTCCCTAAAGTCACTAAGTCTCACACGCTAGTAAAACAATGCTCAAAATTCTCCAAGCCAGGCTTCAACAATACGTGAACCGTGAACTTCCAGATGTTCAAGCTGGNTGTGAAGTCAAGTGGGCCTTTGGAAGCATAACTAAGAACAAAGTTAACGGAGATGATGGAATTCAATTTGAGCTATTTCAAATCTTGACAGCAAGGAGATCAAACCAGTCAATCCTAAAGGAACTCAACCCTGAATATTCATTGGAAGGACTGATGCTGAAGCTCCAGTGCTTTGGCCACCTGATGTGAAGAGCTGACTCACTGGAAAAGACCCTGATGCTGGGGAAAATTGAGGGCAAGATAGAATGGGGTGACAGAGGATGGATGGATGGATGGTATCACTGACTCAGTGGACAGGAGTTTGAGCAAACTCAGGGAGATAATGATGGTCAGAGAAGCCTGGTGTGCTGCAAGTCATGGGGTCACAAAGAGTCGGACAAGACTAGTGACTGTGCTGAGGCACATTAGTCATGTCTGACTCTTTGTGACCCTATGGACTGTCGCCCACCAGGTTTCTCTGTCTGTGGGATTCTCCAGGCAAGAATACTGGAATGGGTTGCCATTTCCTCCTCCAGGGGATCTTCCTGACCCAGGGACTGAACCCGCATCTCCTGTGTCTCCTGCATTGACAGGTTCTTTAGCACTAGCACTACCTGGGAAGCCAGGTGACTTAGTGAGTGAACAACAATATGTAACCCAGGCCAAAAATGACAGAGCTTAAAATAGAGCATTTACAATAAAAATAGGTGGGAAGGAACATATCCTAGACTATTTGTAATAATAAAATCAGTAGCAGAACTGAATCAAGTACTTATAATGAGCTGGCACTATGCTGAAAATTATTTATCACAGCAACTCTATGAGGAATTAATGTTTATTTTTCCTATTTTTAAGATGAGGAAATTGAGGTACAGAGAAGCTAAGGCACAGCTATAGCTGGTAACACATGAAAGCAGGAGTGTCAGAGTCTTATTTACTTATTGGCGGCTTCTGGGCTTAGTTGTAGCATGTGGGATCTTGCGTTGCGGCACAGGGGCCCTGTAATTTGTGGCACACAGGCTCTCTAATTGAGGTGCAGGGGCTCAGTTGCCCCATGGCATGTGGGATCTTAATTCACTGACCAGGGGTCAAACACATGTCCCCTGCATTGGACAGCAGCTTCTTAGCCACTGGACCACCAGGGGAAGTCCCAAGCCCAGGATGTAATTTTTTCATGGACACAGGCGAATGGTAGAGATGGATTCAAACACAAGTTTGAGAATCCTGCAGTAATCCAGTCTCTGGATAGTTCCAAGGCTTGGACTGAATCCCATACCACTGAACTAATCTGCCTGGTAAGAACTACCACTACCACAAAATGCCTTTGATGCTTTCCAGATCCAAACTGGAATAATTGTGCTGGCGCTTGACAGCAGTGCCTCTGAGAATGTGCTGCTGGTTAGACAGGCCGCACAGGCAGCATCAACCCTGCCCCTGAAATGCCAAAACTTCCTTCTTGGCATTGTCAGCCCAGCAACCTGAAACCCATTTCTGTTGACTTTGAGATTTAAACCTTACATAACCCTCCACTGTCTCTACTCCTTTCATAGATGATTTCATGCCACAGTGAAGTCAAACAACCGAGACATCCGTTTCTGTTGCAGCAGCTGAACACAAGCCATCAAGGGGGAACCAAAGTCCTTTTGTCCAAAACAAACAGCCAAGCGTGACACTATGATGGAAATGTGTGGTATTTCCTGGGGCTGATGGACACAGGCAGCCGCCCCAAGTGCCCAGTCTGTATGTCATAACTTGATGAAAACCAACTGGGATGGCCAAGTTTTGGGACAAGTGCTGGGGAGTGAGTTAGCCTGGAAGTCAATTCTCTCTTATCCAGAAATTTTGGTTCTGTTCCATCAGGTACCTTAGAAACCAGACTCATTTTAGCTCCTCATTTCATATCTATTACCTTATTTGCTACATAGGTCAAAAGTTAAGAGTGGGGCACTTCCTTGGCTGTCCAGTGGCTGGAATTCCGAGCTTCCAATGCAAGCGGCATAGGTTCAGCCTATGTTGGGGAACTAAGGTCCCGCACGTTGTGCAACACAGCCAAAAAAAAAAAACTAGCTTAAAAAAAAAATTAAAGGACTTCCCTAGTGGTCCAGTAGTTAAGAACCCGCCTGCCAACACAGGGGACGTGGGTTTGATCCCTGGTCAGGGAAGATCCCATATGCCGCAACTACTGAGCCCAGGCGCTCTAGAGCTGTGCTCTGGACCAAGAGACAATGTGCCTGTGTGATTAGTCGTGTCTGACTCTTTGCGACCCTTTGGACTGTGGCCTGCCAGGCTCCCCTGTCCATGGGGTTTTCCAAGCAAGAATACGGGAGCGGGTTGCCATTTCCTTCTCCAGGAGCTCTTCCCAACCCAGGGATCAAACCTGTATCCTATGTCTTCTGAATTGCAGGCAGATTCTTTACCCACTGAGCCATTGCTGCTGCTGCTGCTAAGTCGCTCCAGTTGTGTCTGACTCTGTGCGACCCCATAGATGGCAGCCCACCAGGTTCCGCCATCCCTGGATTCTCCAGGCAAGAACACTGGGTGGGTGAGCCATTAGGAAGCCCCTGGATCAAGAGGAGTCACTTCAATGAGAAGACCACGCACCACAAGGAAGAGAAGCTCCTGCTCACCACAACTAGAGAAAACCAACGTACACAACGGAGACCCAGCAAGCCAATCAATCAATCAATAAAATAGGACAAATTTCATACGTATAAGATTTTTTCAAAAAGTTAAAAGGGGGAACTTACTCGCAGATCCTGGGATAACTACTCATACAGAAAAAAATGATGTCTGTCCTGGTTACCAGACCTTTCTGGGAGGCATCTTCCTTACCCCTTCTTGAGATCACAGATAAGTACCATTTTCAGGCCGGGGGTCTGTGAGAAATTCTCTGGCTTTAGGCTGAGTAGGAACAGCTGCAGTTTTGAACCCTGGGACTCGAATTCACGGTTATACTCACCACCTCCCCTGCCCTAGCCCTGAGGGGTTGCCGAAGTCACCAGACACTCCAGACACCTTGTTTCATTCCTGAACACTGTCCAGATGCTCTTCTTCAGGAGTGTTAACAAGCAGATGGGGCTTCCCATTGCCCTCCCTCTAATGAACATCCTGAGTTTCTGCCTTCACAGGAGTTCCATTTTATTGATTTATTTATAGTTATTTATGGGATCATAAATGGTGGTCAGTTAAAAGATGGAGGATCAACAGATTGAGACCAAGATATCTGTAAAAGCAGTAAAGTTTTTGCCTAACCTCAAGCCAACGCCTCTCAAGAGATGAAGCCATCTCTCATTTAGGGCTCTTGGTGAAAGTGTTGAAACAATGGCTTTAGCCATGAAGCAGTGCTTAAATTCTGACCTGGCCTCTTGCCCAGGTGCAAGATTTCATCAGCCAAGATTAGAGAACAGCCACACCTTACCCTAATGATTTTTGCCCAAAGTCTGTCCCAACCAATGAAGACTTCAAACCAGAATAATCATTAACATCACCACAGACTTACATAAAATGATTGTAACCTGACTTTCTGCCAGGTACTAAATAAACCTTCCAGCTTCAAGCTTGGTGGCCCTTTCTCTGGTTTTAAAAGTTGTTCAAGCAGTTGCTCAAGTTTATTGCACATGGGAGCTGAACCTCACCAGGACAACAGTCAGGGGACTGTCAGACACAGATAGAGTCCTGGACCTAAGACAGGAGTTAGGAGCTATGAAACCATGGAGGCAAACCAGGGGAGGGTCTCCCATCCCTCTGTCAAGAGATCAGAGGGGGCTTCTGCCTATGGCCAAAACCTAGTCACAGAAACTGGGTGTGAGATGTACTCAGTCAGCAACAATTGGAAATAGCAGAGTGCCGAACTCCTGCAAAGAGATAGCACACACCCTTTCAGTAGAAGTAGAAAAGGCAAGACCCATCATGGGCGAATAATATGGGATGCAGAAAGAGAAGACATTTCGGAAGTCACATAATCTCTCTGGACACAGGTTTCTCATCTGTAAAACAGGTTTGATGATAGCATCCACCTTACAAAGTGCTTACGAGGGTCAAATGAAGCAAGTGTGTTGCATGGAGCGTGGCAAGTAGGACGCACTCAAACACTTAGACGTGGGTGAGTGAGGCTCTCAGAGCGCCCTGCTCTTTGGAGTGCCTTCCTCAAAGTATTTGAAATGCCTCTCCAGTGAAGACTGACGTACTGTCCAGCCTAGACCTGGTCCCACAGGTCCCAGAATGATCTGGGACTAATGTGAACTTCAAGGTGCAGAATGTGAGACGGAAGCTAGTGTTTGAATGCGCACCCTCAGTTTGGAATACTACAACTCCAGACTCACAGAAGCAGGAAGTAGACGTGCAAGAGACAGAAACGGGAAAGAGGTTTGGTGGACTCTTCTCACGCCCTGATCTTCACTTGAGATTCAGGGTGTGGTCGTCCCATCTCCTTTCTTTAAAATGGTGATTGGTGGCTGTCTGTCCACAGCCTAAATTCACCTCCCCACCACAACTTCCTGCCCCACTCAATTCTTTCACAGGAACACTTCTTCCACGGCATCAGGATGTCTGTAATTCAGGCCTCTGATTTCTCTCTATCTATCAGCTTCCACCTGCCCTCACCTGTCTCCAAATCTAGTTTAGAATCTATGGTTCATAATTTTAGTCACTCTCTCAAGGCAATTCTAGATTCTTATTCCTCAGGGCTTTTATTATTTTTTTTATAATTCGTCTGATAAAACTCCAGCCCCTGATAAAACCAACACCCAGGTTTCTCCATGGCCATATCCAGAGATGATCTCCACCAGAGAAGAAAAGCAAAAGGCAGACCAGATCACTGTGGGAAACACTGCTGCCAGGCATAAAGTATTGTACTTCCCAGCTGTCCTTGTATGCAGGTGTGATCAAATGTTTGTGTTACAGAAAACAAGGGAAAATGTTGTGCGACTGCAGCTGTAAAGAGAGCTGATTCAGTGGAAGAGCCACCCCTTACCATCCAGTGTGGCCCCTGAGGACGTCTTGAACCATAAGGTAACTTTGAGGATGGAAGCCAAGAGCAAGATGCTGAAGCAAAAAGTAGTCATTCAGTCATCAGATCCCTGATGAAGTCATGTACCAGCCCTCGTCTTATCTCCATAATCTCTCTGTGTGAAAGAAATAAACTTTGATTTTTTTTAAGATGGCATTATTTTGCTGTGTTTTTCTTTTTATATACAGCTGAAGTCAAGCTTAATTAATATAACCACCAACCTCAGAAGGGCTTGAAATACTGCCTAACAAGCCTATCATTTCTTTCCTAGTCCATTCATTTTTGAAATCTCAGTGTCTGTATCAAACTATCCCTACTCTTCCCCAGTATGTGACTTTCCACTTCCCACCACAGAGTCAACAGATGACTGGGCTTCCTGATTCACTGGCAAAACTGAAGCCATCAAATCCAAAATCCCTCAGATTCCTGCCACAAACACCTGCTTGCTTCCACTCCCTTACTACAGTTCCTCCCGTTACCATGGAGACCATTTCCCTCCTCTATCTGAGGCAAATCTCTCCCACCAGACATCTTAGTTCTCTTCCTCGTATGTTTTAAGAAGCCTTATCTTCTTTGTGTTAGACTTGGGTCATAAAGAAGGCTGAGTGCCAAAGAACTGATGTTTTCGAACTGTAGTGTTGAAGACTCTTGAGAGCCCCCTGGACAGTGAGGAAATCAAACCAGTCAATCCTAAAGGAAATCAATCCTGTATATTCATTGGAAGGATTGATGCTGAAGCTAAAGCTCCAATACTTTGGCCACGTGATGAGAAGAGCTGACTCATTGGAAAAGACCCTGATGCTGGGAAAGATTGAGGGCAGCAGGAGAAGCAGGTGACAGAGGATGAGATGGTTGGATGGTACCACCGACTCAATGGACGTGAGTGTGAGCAAACTTAGGGAGATAGTGAAGGACAGAGAAGCCTGGTGTGCTGCAGTCCATGGGATCACAGAGAGTCAGACACAACTGGGTGACTGAAGAACAACAACAATCCTCTCAACCATTCCAGAGGCCATAAAACAATGTTGCGGCCCACAGACATATCTTATGCTTGACCTATATAGGTGTTTTCCTTTTATTTTTGTCTTACTTAAAATAAGGGAAAATGGAGGGTAAAACCCTTCCTTTTTAGTCTATTATTCCACAAGTTTTGATCAAGATATACATTTGTGTGTATACTGCCATCACCATCAAGAACAGTTCCATCACCCCCTAGGCCACCCCTATGCCTCAGGCCAGTATTTAGGAGGAGCCTGTGCTCTCCAGAGTCTTGCAGTTTCTGCCACTCTCCATTTCTTACATCCCACTGTACCACTCATTTAGGTCACCTACTGGCCCCTTAGACATTTGAGTCTGAGGCTCCTGGATTATTCCTTCCCTTTCCTCTATCATGTAGCCAGTGCCTTCCTACTCATTCTTTCCCATTAGCAGCTGGTCACGCTCAATCCTCCAACTTTAGGGGAAATCCCTCCTTTGACCTCTAGATGCTATTCTTCCTCACAACCAAACTTCTTAAAAGAGCTGTTATTTGGGGACACTCTTGGTCAAATTCCCCTTTATATACCTGATATTCTCCTGAAAATCATCTTATTTTGGTGAGACGTTTTCTCTACTTCTTTGGGAAACAAAAAAACGAAAAACAAAAGCAAGTTAAACTAAAATTTGCCACATCTATTCAGATGACAGATTCCTCACATTGCCACAAGCAGAATATGTAACATCGCTCCAAAATTCTGGTAAGAAATTTCGATCCAAATCATGCCAACCTGCTCTTTCATGTTAAAATTACAAATAATGCAGGTCTTGCCTATGGCAGGTCTCAAATCAGGGAATTAGATGGTACTAGATCCAATGTTATATCTATAAATAATTTCTGTCTCCACTTTCTCTTTGAAGGAATCACCTAGTGTAAGAAATCCTGTGAATTTCTTTTCCCATGAAGTATGGGGTCCCCTTGAACATTTGGAAAAGGGAGAAAAAACATGAATTCTCATCCACAGAGGACTGAAACAAAGGTGGGTCACATTTAAATATTACTGACTATGGTTTTGAATAGAAAATAAAGGGACAGTGGGAAAAATGCCCTTCAGCTGGCCTCTGCCTACCCACATACTGAAATTCCTCCTTCACTGATGATTTTTAAAAGAACAAAAGTAAAGCCTGGCAAAGGGAAAGAAAGTCAGTTCCCACTTTGCCCACCTTCACTTTCCCCATTTCCTCCCCTCTTCTGCAGTCCTCAGCTCTCTCCGGTATCTCTTCCTCTCCCCCGTCACGCTATGAGCATCTCTCGCTGGGTGTCACAGTCTTTATGTCACAAGCCGATGGACAGTTTTCAGGCTTTGTGTTACTTGGTGACCTGTCAGCACCTCATTGCCATAAGCACTCTCTGCTTCTTGAAACACTCTGGCTTCTTGGGACTGCCACCTCTAGCTTTTTCTGTCCTCACCCTCCACCCTTCACCAGACTCACCAGGTCCTCTTGAAACATGTGTGCACACATGGTTCAGTTACTGAGTCGTGTCCGACTCTTTGTGACCTTATGGAGTGCAGTCCGCCAGGCTCCTCTGTCCATGGGATTTTCCAGGCAAGAATACTGGAGTGATAGGGAAGGAAATGGCAACCCACTCCAGGAATCTTGCCTGGAGAATTCCATGAACAGAGGAGCCTGGCAGGCTATAGTCCATGGGATTGCAGAGTCAGGCATGACTGAGCAACTCTCACTCACACTCATTCTTAATAGTGTCCTTCCTAAATACCATGGGGAGTACAACAGTTTCTAGAGAAGCATTTTGAGCACTCAAAGCCTTGTTTTCTAAGTGGTATTCCTCAGCCACTTGCCCACCAATTACCCCTATGTTTCTAGCCTATATCTTCTGAGAATTAATAGTGAGCAATGTTTCGAAGCAAGGTTTCACACTTAACCGTGATTAATAGTTTATGCCTGCCTATGCTCTAGACTTGGAGGATGGTGATACATTTGATAGGAGATAGTATTTAGATTAGCCATTGTTATGTGCATTTTGATACATTTTTAGCTTCTCAATAAAAGGTGATTTCATGCTTCGGTGAATTCTTCACAGATTTAAAAAATAATGTATATGTGTCAATACAAGTACTTGCTTTCTAGTAAAATAGTTTTAAGGAATTCCAGGTGTATAACATGGCCCCATAACTTTCTTCGTAAGTAAGGAGGCTACATAAATGGTGCTTGATGATAATGTACTCCACCTCCTATTGGAAAATTAACATTATTTACCAACAAGGAACTAGGGGAATAGGGGGCAGAGATTTGCATTGCTGAAGAGTCAAAAAACCACTGAAAATATTTTCTACATGCAGAAAGGAAACATGTATATTGAGAGCAAAGAGAAGAACAAGTGAAGGTGTATGATAAAGCTTTTTTTTTTAAATGATGAAAACTTAATGGTTCATTAGTGCATCTAGAGCTTAATTTCTAACAGGCAAGCTGGGGATTTTAGGTACAACAATCCAGTTTAGTTTCTCAAAGCCTAGCTGCTATAGCCACAGTATAGGATCTCTCCCTATTAGACTGCTGCTGCATTGAAAGGTTGCAGCTTCCTAGAGTTCTTTTTAAGAACAAACTATGGTTATTTTTAAGTTGTTGCTTTGAGGGAACGGAAGACCTGGCCAGTATTGCTCTGAGGTCTCAAGTGTTATTTCTCTGAGAAACTTTGTACATGGTACAGGAGTTTAAGAGTAACATTGTCTTCTTGCCTTAATTTCTGTACTGGGAATTTCAGCAAATAAACTATGATATGAGGAATTCAAACACACACACACACACACACACACAAAAGAATACTGGAGTGAGTTGCCATTTCCCTCCTCCAGGGGATCTTCCTGACCCAGGGATTGAACCAGCTTCTCCTGTGCCTCTTGCCTTGGCAGGCAGATTCTTTTACCACTGAGCCACCTGGGAAAGCCTTGGAAACACTTGATGTTATTCAGCCACTGAGTCATGTCCAACTCTTTGCCAGCCATGGACTGCGGCATGCCAGGCTTCCCTGTCCTTCACTACCTCCTGGAGTTTGCTCAAACTCATGTCCATTGAATAAATGATGCCATTCAACCATCCTCTGTTACCCTCTTCTCCTGCCTTCAATCTTTCCCAGCATCAGGGTCTCTTCCAGTGAGTCAGCTCTTCACATCAGGTGGCCAAAGTACTGGAGCTTCAGCATCAGTCCTTCCAATGAATGTTCAGGGTTGAGTTCCTTTAGGATTGATTGGTTTGATCTCCTTGCTGTCCAAGGGATTCTCAAGGGTCTTCTCCAGCACCACAGTTTGAAAGCATCAATTCTTCAGCTCTCAGCCTTCTTTATGGTCCAGCTCTTACATCCATACATGACTACTGGAAAAACCATAGCTTTGACTGGAAGGACTTTTGCTGGCAAAGTGATGTCTCTGCTTTTTAGTACATTGTCTAGGTTTGTCATAGCTTTTCCTCCTAGGAGCAAACATCTTTCAATTTCATGGCTACAGCCTCTGTCCACAGTGATTTTGGAGCCCAAGAAAATAAAATCTGTCACTGTTTCCACTTTTCCCCTATCTATTTGCCATGAACTGATGGGACTGGATGCTGTGATCTTCATTTTCTGAATGTTGAGTTTTAAGCCAGCTTTTCCACTCTCCTCTTTCACCTTCATCAAGAGGCTCTTTAGTTCCTCTTCACTTTCTGCCACTGAAGTGGCATCATCTGCATATCTGAGGTTGTTGATATTTCTCCCAGCCATCTTGATTCCAGCTTGTGAGTCATCCAGCCCAGCATTTCTCATGATGTACTCTGCATGTAAGTTAAATAAGCAGGGTGACAATATACAGCCCTGATGTACTGCTTTCCCAATTTTGAACCAGTCCATTGTTCCATGTCCAGTTCTAACTGTTGCTTCTTGTTCTCCATAAAGGTTTCTCAGAAGACAGATAAAGTGGTCTGGTATTCCCATCTCTTTAAGAATTTTCCACTCTTTGTTGTGATCATCATAGTCAAAGGTTTTAGCATAGTCAATGAAGCAGAAGTAGATGTCTTTTTGGAATTCCCTTGCTTTTTTCTATAATTCAGCAGATGTTGGCGATTTGATCTCTGCCTTTTCTAAATCTAGTTTGTACATCTGGAAGTTCTTGGTTCATGTACTGCTGAAGCCTAGTTTGAAGGATTTTGAGCATAATCTTGCTAGCATGTGCAATGAGTGCAATTGTACAGTAATTTGAACATTCTTTGGCATTGCCCTTCTTTGGGATTGGAATGAAAACTGACTTTTTCCAGTCTGATGGCCACTGCTGAGTTTTCCAAATTTTCTGGCATATTGAGTGCAGCACTTTAACAGCATCATTTTTTAGGATTTGGAATAGTTCAGCTGGAATTCTATCATCTCCACTAGCTTTGTTTGTAGTAATGTTTCCTAAGGCCCAATTGATTTCAGACTACAGGATGTCTGGCTCTAGGTGAGTGATCACACCTTTGTGATTATCTGGGTCATGAAGATCTTTTTAGTATAGTTCTTCTGTGTGTTCTTGCCACCTCTTCTTAATCTCTTCTGCTTTTTGTTAGGTCCTTGCCTTTTCTGTCCTTATTGTGCCCATCTTTGCATGAAATGTTTGAAACATTACAGGCACTCAATAAATCTTTGTGGAATGAGTAAGTGAAATGCATGCAAATTACATGAACATTTATCAAAGAAGTCATCCAGGAGAAAAGGATGTTTAAGCTGGAGTTTTAGGAAAGAGGAGAAGTTAGGAGAACAAAAGAGGGGAGAACAGTCCAGGCAAATGCATGTGAGAAGGCTTTGAGCAGATGTGCCCACGGAACCAGGGGAGACCAGAGGGAATAGCAAACTCCTACCCTTAGTTTACCGTGCAATCTGGCCCCTCCTTTTTCTCTGGCCCCGGCCAGTCATTCCTCACACCTTTCTTACCGCTGCCACACTGGCTGTCCTTTTCCTCCAACAGTTCGTCACCTCTTCCACTCCCATACTCCCTGCACCCCTGCTTCCAGCCCTGGGGCCTTTGAACTTTCTGTTTCCTGCCCCTATTTTCAAACAACTAGGTTTGTTTCATCACTTAGCTCCAGATCAGTATCTAAAGTAGCATCTTGCCTCCAAATATTCTTTCATCCCCCTGCTTACTGTTTTTCTTCGGTTACCCCCACCTGAGTATATTTTGTCTATTTACCCATTCACTTCATTGTTCATTGACTCTAAATTTAAATGTAGTCCCTCCCCCATTAAAGTCTAAGTTCCACGAGGGCAATGACATCATCAGTCTTGTTCTCTGTTGTATCCCCAGCACCTGGCACTTAGAAGCTTGGCAAAGATTTGTGACATGAACGATAGGATAGCTATGACAGAGAGAGAGAGAGAGAGAGAGGAGAAGGAAAAGAGAAGTTGGAATAGGCAGGGCCTTGGAGACTGCTTTATATCTTTTGGATTTTACTCTAAGGGGAATAAGAAGATATGGAGGAGTTTAAGCAGGGAATTGTTCTGACAATGTTTGCTTTGGGGTGGGAATGGAAAGAAGTGGAGGAAATTAGATGATGTGCAGCCTGAAGATGTAACAAAATATGATTGTAGCACAATTGATGGGATTAACATATAATAAAAGAATAAAAATATTTTTGGCTGAAAAAACTGATGGGTCTGCTAGGCATCACCTCCAACCCAGTTCTAGCTGTTTAGACAAAATTCCTCCATCATTTTTGAAGGGCAAGAGAAGATCCTGGAAAAAAAGGTACCCGAAGACCAACTATGACTAACTCCTCTTGGATGTTTAGTTGTTATTAAAACAAGTTTGATGGCCAGGGGTGGTCCAGACTGAGATCAGATAGGCAAGTGAGGACAAGACAGGTGCAGCTCATTACCAGGAAGGGGCTGTCTGGATAGAAACCCAGACTCAGCAGCCGGGGTTCAGGAAGTGATCCCAGGTAGGTGTGGCTGATTTCACTAAGCCCTCCTGCCCCACCCTTCCTGCCTTATAACTGAAGGCCTTTGCCATCCTCCAGGTTTATGGAGTTGGTCAAGAACCACTAGCCTGGCAGAGCCAGCTAACTTATCCCTGAAAAGAGTGAGGCTGAGTTCCTAGTCTTCAAGCAGGCACCAGCTGTCAGGAGAGCAGGAGGATTTCTGGAAAACAGTAAGCAACCCTGGGGATGCTCTAGGACTTATGGGGAGGGGATCCCAGGAATTTCTCGACTTCCTGCTGATTTCATAGGGAAAGAAATGGTGTTTGTTTTGATTCAAATAGCATAGAAAATGCTATTTTGTAGAGGGCTTAGTCGAATCAGGTAGGGTCATCCGGATGACACACAGAAAGACAGAAAAGTCTAGAGGGGAGACGAATTCAGATTGTGATCAGTGCTGTGAAGAAGAATCCAAGAGTTCCAAGAGAGTAAATGTGGGACCACAGCTGGTTAGAAAAAGCTTCTGTGGGCACTGACATTTTTGCTGAGACCTAGAGAATGGGTAGAAAGTGTGACCAGAGAAGGGTATGACTCGGAGAAAGACTTTCATTTGGGAACTGGGCAAACCACCAAAAAAAAAAAAAAAAAAAAGAAATCAGAGGTAGAACTGAGGGCAATACAGATGGGAGATGTGGTCAGAGTGAAAAGTGGTGGCAGAATGTGGGGAGCGATGCAAACCAGTGACAAGTCAGGCAAGGGTCTGATCCAGTCAGTTCACTTATCCATGGTTTCCTCAGTTCCCCTGAGGATAATCTAGCCAGGAGTACTGACAAGACTGAGATTGAGAGCCTGGCCTTGGCTATGACAACTTCTCTGTGGTCATGAATGTCTCCTTGAGCATCTTAACAACAGATCTTGACACACGGTCTTTCACGCAACATGAATGGCACAATCGGAAGGACCATAAATATTACTGTTATCAGTGAAACTGGCTAATGTTTGGAGAGCACTTTAACACTTCCACAAACACTATCCACTTGATTCTCAAAAGAACTCCATGAACTGAGCACTACTCTCAGCCCCATTTTACACAGGGCTGAAGCTCTCATCAGTACTTCCCTGATCAAGGTTCAATAAACCCAAACAATCTCAGAAGCGCTACAGCAGTATCCTAAACCAGGTTCCCTAATTCAGACAGCTCTGTTCTCTCCATTTGGTCACAAGACCTTCAAATAGAAGGTTCCAAACAACTAACGAAATTTTGTAATATTTACACAGATGAGTAAGAAATTATATGAATTTCTGGGGGATGGGTGGGGCTAACGAGTTCAATTTTGAAGATCCTGAATCTGAAGTGACTGCAAGTGGAGAACCCAGTAAACAGATATTAAGGGTGTGGAGCCACGAGAGGATTACAATGTGTCTGTATTTACTTTAGAGTTAAAGATCTCAGAGCTTGCTGTCTTGTAGGACAAATCGAGTGGATTAACCCTAATAGAGATTAGTCTTTTATCAACACAGAAATGATTCTATGTTTCAAGGGCTTTTCCCCCCTGGAAACTAAATGTAAAATTTGACTGTGTTGGGCATTAGTCTTTAACGGGG
>SJYA01002930.1:2126390-2181647 GCA_006410615.1 Neotragus moschatus | reverse complement strand
ATTTCTCCCAGCAATCTTGATTCCAGCTTGTGTTTCTTCCATACTACTGAGCAAATAGCAGCATCTCAGCCTGGAGTCAAGCCACTTCTCATACTGGCCCTGCTGTCTTTGAAGGCCTCTCTCTCCTCCTCTACAGCCTTGCTGTCATCCTGCCAGGTTATTCTCCTTGTACTTCACACATATCCATTCACGCAAACATCTCTGAGCACCCACCAGGGAAGGCAGGAGATTGTGGAGGTTAAGGGGGCAGGCTCTAGAGCCAGCCTACGGGGGTTTGAGCCCAGCTCTGTCCTTGCTGCATGGCAGGGACAATATGAACACCTCCATCCCAGAGTGGCTGAGAGAATGAAAGTGACTTCAGACACATCAAATGGTTCAGACAGTGCCTACCATGTGGTAAGTGTTCAGTGAATATCAGCTGTTGCTGCTGCTAAGTCACTTCAGTCGTATCTGACTCTGTGTGACCCCATAGATGGCAGCCCACCAGGCTCCCCCGTCCCTGGGATTCTCCAGGCAAGAACACTGGAGTGGGTTGCCATTTCCTTCTCCAGTGAATATCAGCTGTAATTATCAGCAATTAGGAACAATGGTTCATTCTAGGCAGTGGGGGAGAGGTCCAGGGGTGAGAAGATGGCCAAGGTTTCTGCTTCCTAAAACTGATTCTAGATGCTATGAAGTCTGCTCTGCAGAAAGTCAAAAGGCTGTTATGATGGCAGATGATCATAGGGCAGGGGATGGGCCATCACGTTCAGTGGTTAAGGAAAGCCCCTGCCTGTGTGATGGTTACGTCTGAGCCAAGACCCGAGGGGTACATGGGACATCTAAGTGTTTTGATGTCTCTGAGGTCAGGAGGTTGGCACCTTAGAGCTCATTGCAAGCAGACAGCTGCTCTAAAGTCTCTATTCACTTTAAGGCTCGTAATACTTGGGGATATATTTTGATCCTTCTATATCCTTGTCTTTCAGCACCAGGAGTCATGCAGCCATGGCTTACTTCTAATCTTACTCATCATTAACCCCTATGGGCTGGTGGCCAACACAAGACAGCCTTGTGGGCGTTACTATCTTGTTTTTTTACAGTTTTTTTTTTTTTTTTTTACTAATTGGTTCTGCTTGATTTCCTGTTTTGTTGAACTTCTTGTTGACCCTCTTGGCTTTCTTTGCCTGCTCTCTTGAAGGCCCTCCCTTTTGTTCTCTGAAGTCACTGTCTCCTTGACATGAAGAACACTTCATTGAGCTAAATGCATAATTATATTAAGTGAATATAATTAATGTAGGATGCATTGTGATATTTTCTATTCTACTCTTTAAAAAAATACTGGTCACATCTCTCTAAATTGATTTCACAAACTAATAGGTTAGACATGTTTACAAAATGCTGTTTAATTATTCACAGTCGTCTGTCTTGGATTGTGCCCTGAATTTTCTGGTTCCAATAATATAACTATTTAAGCACCTATGTTACATTTAAAAGGTTGGGAAACTTTGTACCATTTGATGCAGTGACTCATCTTTGAATCTGCCTCAAGGAAAGATTGTTACTAGGAGAGGGGGTCAAGTGAGCATTGTATATGTTTTGTTTTTAGCCACCGTTTTGTTTTCAGACAGATGTTTGACAAATTTGTGAGAAAGATGCAAAATAAAAGCTGGATTTGACTTTAGACTGTGAAGAAAATTTAAAAACACCTAATTAAAAAAAACACAAAAACTCACCTAATCCATTTTCCTCACATAAAGAATTAAATGTAGTCACGGCTAGCTCAACAACTCTACTTACAGAGTGTTTCCCAATGGCTCAGTGTTCATGTGGAAGGAAGCTCCAACGGTAATACTCCACTGGCCTTGGACTTAACCTTTAACGCTTAAATCAGCGTATGACTGAAGACTTGGATGGGAACCTGGAAGACAGTTTAGCCAGTTCCCAGGTGGCAAGAGAAAGTGTTTGGGTGAAAGAATTAGGACTCAAGAAAATTCAGCCAGGTAACGAAGACAGGCTAAAACCATCAAAGTGAACTCGTTTAGTGAAATTGTAAAGACCTTTTGTGGAAAAAGAGTTCAAATTGCAAATGGCACAAAAACTGGCTGGAGCAAACATGAGTTTTTCCTTTAGGGTGCTGTTCAGCAGCATCCCCAGCAACTACCCACTAGACGCCTGTAGCGGTCTCTCCCCAAGTTGTGACAACCAAAAATGTCTCCAGATTTTGCCAAATGTCCTCCAGGGGGCAAAAATTCCCCCGTTTAGAACCACTGAGATAGCTGATGTACTGCTGGGGGGAAAGGACTGAATGAATTTTTATCACCAGCAAAAACAGTGAAGCAAATACAACCTGAGGCAACAGTGCTAAGATCAGCTGTGGCTGACTGAGTGCGCACTCTGTACCTGCCACCGTGCTAAGGTCTTTACCCGTGAATCCTCACTTAATGCCCACATGAACCCTAGGAGGTGGGCACACCACTGTCACCATTTTTCAGCCGAGGACACTGATGTCCAGGGACCTTAGGTGACTTGCTCAAGGCCTCACAGCCAAGACGGCGATGTCTTGCACCTCGCCTACTATGCTCTGAGCCTTTTAGGATTATACACTAAGTATACACATTAGGCAGCAGCCAGTGCCTTCATCCACCTGGAACGTGGCTGAGAAGGAAGAAATTAAGTCGTAAATAACCCCGTGGTGCCCACCTGCACCCACATCCTAAAGCAGGGACTTGCCTGCAGCTGAGATCCCAGCCTCCAGTCCGTTCTTTGACTTAGAAAGTGTTAGTTGCTCAGTCGTGCCTGACTCTTTGGGACTCTGTGGACTGTAGCCGCCAGTCTTTGAGTTAATTCACACAAAATTCTAGTATGCTCTTTCTTCTATTGTCAGGATAATAGAGTAATTTTTAGAAAGCTTGTCAACCAAAGCGATTAAGACCACAAGATGGCACTTCAAGGGTTAAGTTTCAGTTATCTGGAAATGTTGTGTTGTCTGGGACCCCAGTTCTTGAGCTAGGTTCAGAGGTCACTGGAATCACAGTGCTGAATTGCTCTCCGAGTCCTGAAACTAGGTAGCAGGGTGCAGAGGTCTAAGATCTGGACAGCAATCACAGCCCAGTTAGAGCCAGGTGCAACAGAAATGTCGAGAAGTATGGGGGATGCTGAGCCCGGGAAGCCACAGCTGTCCCCTTGCCCCATCTCACCCCCCAGTGGCAGCCTTGGAGCTCAGGTCCGTCGACCTGCAAAGCGCCAAGAACAACCAGGAGCATCACACACAGGAGATGGGCCTCCAGCGGCTCATCGTGCGCCGTGCCCAGTCCTTCACCATCCAGCTGCATTTCAACCGCCCCTTCCACTCAAAGAAGGACTCCATCACCTTTGTGGCTGAGACAGGTAAGCCCACCCCTCCCTAAGGCAAAGTTCATCTGTAGGGCCCTTGCCTCTCCTTTCTGAACCACCCTCTCTCTCTTCTCCTGGGATCCCCAGATCCCTATTAGTGCACTTAAGATCTGGCTGACTCAGCCAACTAAGGTTGTGATAATAACAGACAATTTTTAAATATGCAACAGGCACTGTGCTAAAAATTCATGCATGTTATCTCGCACATTATCTCATTTAATCTGTGACAAGACTTTTAGGTGGGTACTACTATGATCTTATTTTACAGAATTAAAAAAAACAGGCCTACATTGGAAAAGGGCTTCCCAGGCGACACTAGTGGTAAGGAACCCACCTGCCAATGCAGCTGCCGAACCCTGGGTCAGGAAGATCCCCTGGAGGAGGGCATGTAAACACACTCCAGTATTCTTGCCTGGATAATTCCATGGACATGGTGGGCTATGATCCATAGGGTTGCAAAGAGTCAGAAACGACTGAAGTGACTTAGCATGCACGCACTTGATAAAGAATATGCCTGCAATGCGATAGACCTGGGTTTGATCCCTGGGTCGGGAAGATCCCCTGGAGAACAGAATGGCTGCCCACTCCAGTATTCTCGCCTGGGAAATCCCATGGACAGAGGAGCCTGGTGAGCTACAGTCTATGGGGTTGCAGAGAGTCTGACATGACCATCACTACGCAGATGTTAAGTGTTTGTCCAAGGACACCTAGTGTCAGTAAAAGGATTAGCAAGTTGTGGGAGGAGGTAAGGGTCCTTCCAGTTCCCCTGCAATCAGGTCACATAGATTTTGAGCCTCACTTCAGGGTCTTTCTCTCCCACGCAGGACCAGCACCCAAGGAGCTGCTGGGAACCCGAGCCACCTTCTCCCTCACCCAGGCCCGACAAGGCAATGGCTGGAGTGTTTCCGACTTCACCGCTCACGCCAGCTCGCTCTATGTCTCCCTTTTCACACCGCCCAGTGCGGTCGTTGGTTCCTACTCTCTGAAGATGGAGATCTCTCAGGGCCCAAGTCACAGCACGACCCACCCTCTGGGGACCTTCATCCTACTTTTTAACCCTTGGAGTACAGGTATAACGTGTTCGCAGGTGGTAATGCTAACTGATCCATTGGGAACGCTCTGTGAGGGTCTACTTAGAAAGTCCCGAAGATAAATTGCTGGATATCTATGCAGTGTGTTACCATGTGCTCACTAAAAATCACCTTAACAGAGAATTTTTAATGGGATGATAAAAAAGTTCACGGCTTGATGTTAAATGAAATCGGTTAGGGAATGGAACACATATGATCTTAATTACACATACGTGCAGAAAAAGAAAGTGCACACAGGTTACATCAAAATATAGTGACGGGTGTCTCAGTAGTGGGAAGGGGTGATCCTCATTGTCCTCTTTCCGTCATCCATATTTTCCAAATCTCTATGACCAGCTGGCTGCTTTTAAAACCAAGAGAAGATAATCTTTTTCTAAAGTGTAGCTTATATCACTGGCCTCTGGAAAAGCATGTAGACTTTTAAGGAGCTCAGTCTTGATTTCTATTGCCATCTACCCATTGCTTCTCTGATTATCCAGGAAGATACTGTCGTTACTGTTTTTTAATTTTATTACTGCTTATTTTTTGGTCTGGGGCTTTGTCCCCTCTGCTACTCCTATCTGCTCAGAGGACGACGTCTACCTGCCAAGTGAAACGCTGCTGCAGGAGTATATCATGACGGACTATGGCTTTGTTTACAAGGGTCATGAAAGATTCATCACCCCCTGGCCCTGGAACTACGGGCAGGTAACACTGTCAGCTGAAGTGGGCCTTAGACAACTCTGTTAGCTTGTGCAGTAATAGAAGTCAGGGTGTGTAGTGCTGGAGTGAGAGGTGCAAGGAAGGAAGGGGAAATGCTTTTTCTTCTCAGTTTTTAGTATTTTGTATGAAAAACTTAAAGCATAATGCAAGTAGACAGGTTACTCTAATGAACCTCTTTGAACCTCGTACCTTCAATAGTGATCAATTTATGGTGAATCTTGTTTCATCTGTATCAAGGATTTACAAACTATAGCCTGTGGCCCACTGCCTGTTTTTGCATGGCCCAAGAGCTTAGAATGGTTTTCATACTTTTCAAACTGCCAAAAAAAAAAAAAAAAAAGAACACAGTCATCCTTCAGTATTTTCAGGGCATTGGTTTCAGGATGCCTCCACAGATACCAAAAACAAGCATGCTCAAGTCCCTTATATAAAATGGCATAGTATAATATTTGCGAATAACCTACGCACAACTTCGCATATACTTTTAAAGTCTCTAGATACTTTTAATACCTAAAATAATGTAAATTCTATGTAAATAGCTCCTGGAATTGTGCAGCAAATTCAAGTTTTGCTTCTTTGGAATTTTCCGGAAGTTTTTCCCCCTAATATTTTTGATTCTATTGGTTGAATCCATGGATGCGGAACCCACTGATAGAGGGGTGACTGTATTTTGTGATCTGCAAATTATATGAAGTTCAAACTTCGGTGTCTAATAACACCCTTTTATTGGAACATGAGTATGCTCATTCACTGAGGTACCATCACACCACAATGGCAGAACTGCTTGTGGAGACTGAGACCTATGGCCTGCAAAGGTTAAAACAGTTATTATTTGGTCCTTTACAGAAAAACTGCTAATCCCTGGTGTATGCTCCCCCGTTCCTCCTACCTCATCACTGAATTTTTGGGAAGCAAATTACCACATCATTTAGTTCACTAAGACTTCCAACTATAGTTCTAAAAGATGATGACTCTCTGAAAAATTAAACCACAATCCATTATTGTAACTGAAATAATGAATGCAGTTCTTTAATAACACCAATTATCCAGTTAGAGTACACAGCAGGGGATCATTGACTCTGAGCAACTTTTCTACTCTCCACCTCCAGCCATGGCTAGGATAGTTTCTCTCCGCCTCCCACTGCCATCTCAGCCCTGTCCACACACCCTGAGAGGGAAGAGTGGGGTGGGCGCAGGAAGCAGGGAGCCTTGCTGAGGAAGATCAGTTTCCTGTTCCCTAACAACCTGTGTAACTTTTTGAAACTTGGAAAACCACCAGGGCACTTGATAGCCAAACGGGTTAAGATGCACGTACAAATACATGTTGTATGTCCTGAGTCTACACTGTCTTCTGTGCCCACACCATCAATGCTGACCTCTCTCCCTGACTTCAAGGCTCTCCATGCTCTTCTCACTCCGCACATGTCTAGCCTTATATTTATCCATCGGATCGTTTCCTAACCCCACAAGTCCTCCAGAAAGAAAATCTCTGAGCCTCCTTCTCTGGTACCCATTGCACCCAAAGACCTCAAGTGAACACCCCTACCTAGAGCTCTTCCTGTCTGCTTAGTCTTTCCAAACCCACCGGCTCCAATAGTCTTCTCCTTTCAGTTGACCCTCATCTCTCTAAATTCCATTTGCATTTTCCATCAGAAACACACAGGTCAGTTCTTCAAATCCTGAATCTGACACATTCCCAACTTGACTTATAAGCTCCTTGAAGGCAGGACCTGGTCTGATATTTAGCACCTACCCCCACCGCATATACAGAATTCTAGACGTTTCTATTCTTCTCTTTGGTACTTCCGTGACTTCCCTGGCAAGTTTGAAGAGGACATCATAGATATCTGCTTTGAGATCCTGAACAAGAGCCTGTACTTCTTAGAGAACCCGTCCAAAGACCACTCGCAGCGGAACGACGTGGTGTACATCTGCAGGGTGGTGAGCGCCATGGTAAGACCGGAAGCTTCCCCGGCCCCACCCCAGCGTCCCCAGCACGGGCGCTGCGGAAACCCATCTGTCTGTCCTCTTTAGATCAACAGCAACGACGACAGCGGCGTGCTGCAGGGGAACTGGGGAGAGGACTACTCCCGGGGGGTCAGCCCCCTGGAGTGGACGGGCAGCGTGGCCATCCTGCGGCAGTGGGCGGCCAGGGGCGGGCAGCCTGTGAAGTACGGGCAGTGCTGGGTCTTTGCAGCTGTGATGTGTACGGGTGAGTGAGGAGGGCGGGGTGGGAATGCAGACTCGCTTATTGACTCTTTATGATAACCCTCTGAGGTCGCGCTGGGAATGTCTCTACTTCACCTCAGTTAATTGTGGCTTGTCTACAGCCCCACGGCTAAGGAGTCGTGGACAGTCGGCTCTCAAACAGCACACTCGCTAGTCTGGGAGTCCTGCAATATCCAGTGAAGGGCTGACCTGCTGCGATCACTCCACAGACTCCTTGATGGAGCAGTTAGACTATTAGAATGGTCACCTGGATAGAGGAGCTTCTGGTCCCAAAGTGGAGGCAAAAGTGGCTTCTTTCTGCCCCCAGCTCAGGCTCCTCAGCTCAAGAGGAGCCTGGGGTCAGGGGCAAGTTGGGGGAAGCTTGAGATGCCAGCAGATGATCTGGGAAAACCCAATCTCACCTGTAGGCAGAGCTGCCGGCTCCCAAACACCACTGAGAGATTCTTGAGGAGTTATAATTAAGAGATTTACTACTTTGTTAACTACCTTTAAGGAGCATCCATGTTTTATACATTTGTCAGTTATTTATAATTTAGGCCCTGGTCATCAATCATATTATCTGTGGATATGAGGGAAAGATGGAAAGCACTGTGGTGCCTGTTTATCCTCCCCCAAGAGGCAGGAGTACCTGGTACAGTGCTGCCTGTTCCACTGTGAGGCTCGAGAAATGTTTACTGAACCGATATGTTGACTCTGAGTTAGAGAATGAGGGAGCACAGAATGGGAAGGGCAGAGACGGGGGCCGAAGTTCTAGACTTTTATGAGAAGGGCAACACACCTTCGCAGTTATGTACAGGTGCTGCAGACAGCGGAGAGGTTTAAATATTAGTGCTGAAATCAAGCGACCTCATTGTGCTCATTTGTTTTCATTGGAAAATGCTCAGCACAGTGGCCGCCCTTAGTACAGCCAGATTTGCCTTAGGCTGGGATGTCCCTGATCAGGCAGGAGTTAAGGGGGAGGGCTTAGGCCTTTAGACTGCGAAGAGAGGGAGAAGGTCTGGATCTGCATTTTGGTCCATGTCTGGGCCTCTCCTCTGCCAGGCCCTAGAATCTACAGCCTTTGCATGAGGGGAGAGCTGCTTCTGCTGTTACCTCTGGCCACTCGCAGCCCTGGTCTGACTCTCACCCCTGCCAAAGATTTGTGAAAAGCCCAGGAGCTGTGCTGGGAGTGGACAGGTGATTGCAGACCGGTAGCATCCTTTGGGGCTCTTGAATGAATCGAAACAAAAAGACTGCCCAATCTTAATAGTCCTCTTACATTTCAAAGCATTGGCATCCCCACAGCAGCCTCGGTGGGCACCATTTGCTCCTAAGAAATATTGTTGTTCAGTCGCTAAATCATGTCTGACTCTTCGTGACATCATGCCAGGCTCCTTAGGGGTGGGATAAACCTCTCTCTAAACTCCTCACCTTGCCTGTAGAGGTGGGGGTCTGGGTTTCAAAGGTCACATCTGGATCTTGGCTTAATTTCATCTGCCCCTGATAGGTGTGTCTGGTGGCGGCAGTAGAAATGGGTTGCCATTTCCTTCTCCGCCACAAGAGGGTGCTGTTGTCTTATCGAAGATGGTCATTCCCGCACTGTCCACGCAAGATTCCCTTTGTCGCTGATGTCTTCTGTGTATCTCTATAAATCTATCCTGCTCTTCTCTCCATACTCTGATTTCTTTCTTACCTCCTTCAAACCCTTTCATTTGAATTGAGTTACAGATCTAGAATTTCAGAATTGAAAATCATCTGGTCCAGCTCCATTTTGTTACATATAAGCTAAGGACTAAAGGCCCAGAGAAGTTAAGCCATCTTCTTAAGGTCATACGGCTTCTCTTCTGACCACAGCACGGGTCTCATTTTTTATTTTTTTCTTTCAAATTATCAAATGTCTAGGTTCTCTGTTTTTGGTTTGGAAAGCTGCTGAATGGGAAAAGCCCTAAATGATCAAATGGGTTGTTGTTAATTGTTTTAAGTGACCCTCAAATGATTTCTCTCTCCTGGTGGAATGGAAACCATGGATAGGACAGGCAGGCCGCAAGGATTCTGGGCCTGGGTGCGGTGCTCTGAGGATAAAGGAGGTATAGGTACGGATCCGCAAGCACCTTGGCCCTTTTCTCTCCTCCAGCTTAAAAGTGAGAAAGTACGTACGTGAGACCAGTGATTCTGCTTGAAATGGATTTGGTAATTCCCCATGCGTTTCCTCTCTTTAGTAATGCGATGCTTAGGTGTTCCAACACGTGTCGTTTCCAATTTCCGTTCTGCACACAACTCGGATGCGAACTTGACCGTTGACACCTACTATGACCAACATGCAAAGATGCTGCCAGCTCAGAAACGAGACAAAATATGGTAAGGGGCCCCGTCTCCTGCAGCTCTCTGCTCTGTTCCAGGCAGGGCCGGAAAATTCTGATGCTTTCTGACGTGATGCTTTCTGGCCTTAAGGAGATACTGCCCCACACACTGTTGCCAGTGCTCAGCCAGTCCTCAGCCAGAAAGCTGTTCTGGCTAATCAGGTCATCCCATCAACCTCGTTTCTGACATAGAAGACTATGAGTTAATGTACTCTGAGGTTGGCAACCAGATGAACAGATTGTGAGCCCTCCGAGTACTGACCTCATCTTACTCTTCCTTCATTGAGCCTTTCTGTCTGTCTGCGTATTTCTCTGTTTCTCTCTCAGGGCAAAGCCGGGGCTAGCTGTCTCTGCATACTTACTCTGGTCTCCCTCGACCTCTCCTCTCCCTGCCCCACTCTCCCTCCTGGCTGGCATCTGTGTGTGTCTCTGTGGGTCCCTTTAGTTTTGGATCTCTCGTTGCTTCCCCTGGGTCCTTTCTCCTCTCTTCTACCCCAAATCTGATTTCCTGTTTCTGCTTTTCCAGCCAGTTTCCAGGTTAGACCTTTGAATTGTATAAGAATTAGCTGCTGTCCCTAGCACTCCCTCCCTCTCTGAGCTCCTCGAGGGCTGAAACTTCTCTGGCTCAGCGAGCAGTAGTGTATCTGGGGAGGACATACATTCGTGTAGAATTCTGTCTGTGAACACACAGCCTGAACCTAATCATGAGGAAACATCAGGCGAGTCCAAAATGAGGGCCGCTCTGATAAAAATCAGTCAATCAAGACTATGTCCAAAATGTCAACGTGATAAAAACAGAGCCTGCGGAACTCTTCCAGTTCAAAGGACACAAAAGGTATTGCCCAACTAAATGCAACGTGTGATCCTGCACTGGGTGGGAAAAAAAATGCCATAAAGGACATAATTAGGTCAACTGACAACACTGAAAAATAGACAATAAGGCAGATAAAGTACAAACATTAAATGTGTGAAGTTGAGAACTGTGTGCTGCTGCTGCTGCTAAGTCGCTTCAGTCGTGTCCAACTCTGTGTGACCGCAGAGACAGCAGCCCACCAGGCTCCCCCGTCCCTGGGACTCTCCAGGCAAGAACACTGGAGTGGGTTGCCATTTCCTTCTCCAATGCATGAAAGTGAAAAGTGAAAGGGAAGTTGCTCAGTCGTGTCCGACTCAGCGACCCCATGGACTGCAGCCCATCAGGCTCCTCTGTCCATGGGATCCTCCAGGCAAGAGTACTGGAGTGGGGTGCCATTGCCTTCTCTGTGAGAACTGTATAAGAGTATGTAAAGGAAGATCCCTCTTCTAGGAAATCTCCATCTGAAAGAACGCCAGTGCTAAAGCAAATGGAGCAAAATGCTAACAAGAGATGAACTGGCTATATGGGTGGTGTTTATCCTAGTCTTGCAGCTTTACCGTAAGCTTGAAATTACTTCCAAATGTAAGAAAAATAGAAGAAACAATGATCTAAAACACTCAGTGTAGGGTCTGATAGCTGGCAGATCCTCTGAAAATGTGAGCCCTTTTCTCCTTACTGCCTTCTGCAGGAATTTCCACGTCTGGAATGAGTGCTGGATGATCCGGAAAGACCTCCCTCCAGGATACAACGGGTGGCAGGTTCTGGACCCCACTCCCCAGCAAACCAGCAGCGGTGAGTGAAGACCACTGTGGAAGGGCCTGGGCTCCGTGGAGAGGCCAGTCAAAGTGGCTGACCCCGTGAGCAGGAGGCCGAAGGGAGCGATGCTGCCCCACTTCATCCACTTTTCAAAGTCGTAGCAGAGACAACTTCGAGTCAGGGGTCTAACTTTGCCATTGACAGCTGGGTGGGCCACTGAGTCACTGGGCCTCTCAGTCATTTGCGCCTCTGTAGGGGAGGGAAGATGAGGATGATGCTTGCCAGGGTGGCTGTGAGCGCCGGATGAGTCCGTGGGAACTGGAGATGCCCTGTGGAGAGGCTCACTGATGCCACAGCCTCTCCCCAGCCCTCCTCCCTCCTTTGCCTCCCACGGCCACGCCCCACTGGCCCTAGCCCACCCGTCAGCAGCCACGTTAGTGGTCCACCACTCCTGTTCCCTGCCCAGGGCTGTTTCGCTGTGGCCCTGCCTCCGTGAAGGCCATCAGGGAAGGGGAGATCCACCTGCCTTACGATACCCCATTTGTGTATGCCGAGGTGAACGCTGATGAAGTCGTTTGGCTACTGAAGGACGGCCAGGCCCAGGAAATCCTGGCCCATAACACCAGTTCCATCGGGAAGGAAATCAGCACCAAGATGGTAGGGTCAGACCAGCGCCAGAACATCACCAGCTCCTACAAGTACCCAGAAGGTGCCTGGGACCCCAGGGTTTTCAGGGAGGGGGGCAGCTGTAACCTCCTCTGCTTGCCTGGCAAGGGGTTTGACGATGACTCTCACGTGTACCATCACCACCTAACCCAACCACCTCCTCCTCAAAAGACGACTAAGAATAGCGCCCAGTGCTTATATTCAGGACCTCATTTAACCCCAAGTTTTGGCAACTCTGTGAGGCAAGGAGATATCCTTGGGGTGTATGTGACAGAGCCCTGCACCAAGAGGTGAAGGGACCACGATGGAGCAAGGGTTTGAGCCCAGCGGCCNTGACGTGTACCATCACCACCTAACCCAACCACCTCCTCCTCAAAAGACGACTGAGAACAGCGCCCAGTGCTGTTCAGGACCTCATTTAACCCCAAGTTTTGGCAACTCTGTGAGGCAAGGAGATATCCTTGGGCTGTATGTGACAGAGCCCTGCACCAAGAGGTGAAGGGACCACGATGGAGCAAGGGTTTGAGCCCAGCGGCCAGCAATACCCATCCCCGTGTTCTCAGCTGTGAGGCTGTATCATCTCTTTCAGCAGCTATTCTTGGGGTTGGGGCTTTGGGAGGGGGGTCTGGGAGTTTCTGGGAGCCTTGTTTCCCCAAGAAGGTCATGGTTCCTCTTGAATCCTCCCCACTGATGTCTTTCCTGGCTCTCCTTTCTGTCAGGATCCCCTGAGGAGCGATCTGTGTTTATGAAGGCCTCCCAGAAAATGCTGGGTGTGCGGCGGACCTCTTCACCCTTCCTAGATCTGTTGGGGTCCGGGGGCGCTGTGGGCCAGCCGGCACAGCTGCAGCTTCACCTGGCCAGGAAGCCTGAGTGGGGCCAGGACCTGCTGCTGAAGCTGCATGCCCGGAGGGTGGCAGACAGAGCCCACCCCCAGGGGCCCATCCAGCTGGTGGTGGCCTTCTGTGCACAGACCCTGCTGCACAGCGGGGGTACCCGGGAGCCCCTCTGGAGACAGAAAGTGCACTTGACCCTGGACTTTGGGGAGGGTGAGTGTGAGGCAGGCCTGGAAAGGGAAGGGAAGGGAGCGTGGGGCCATGAACAAGTCACCCGCAGTAAACACACACACACACACACATACACACACTCATTCTCACATACACCGGGCAATGAAGCTGCTGTTGACAGGAGGTTGAATGCCAGGTACTATACCTCTGATGTTGCCACCAGGGAATCACAGCAGTGACCTCGGGGGGCTGGGGTGTAGGGTAAGCACTCTCTGTCTCTCTCAGACACACACACATGTAGACGCACACTCATTCTCTCTCACACACATACACATTTTCACTCTCTTTCTGAGACCCATTCCTGGACTCAAAATGCATTTTGTCTGTGCCTAGATATACAGTGGCCGCTCTCGCTACCTTACAACAATTACAGAAATAAGCTGACGGATGAAAAGCTGATCCGTGTGTCTGGCATCGCCAAAGTGGAGGAGACAGGGAGGTCCATGCTGGTTTTAAAAGATATCTCCCTGGAGCCTCCCCACTTATCTATTGAGGTAAGGCATCTGGACAGAGAAGGGGCTGGGGGGGCCCTCTGACTCAGCCAACCCAGGGGCTGGGGGTACAGCAGCTAACAGGACACAGTCCCTGCCCTGGACACCAAATGGATGATTAGAGTGCAGTATGGTGTGGTCTCTGTGCTCTGTGCAAGTGGAAGGCTTCCCAGAGGAGGTGACATTTTATGGAGGATGTACAGGAAGACACTAGAGAAGACTGCATTTTAAGGCAAAGAGACAAGAAGGGCAGCGTCTGGAAGGCGGAGGAGAGGAGACAGTTTTGAGAGAGACTCAGGCCAAATTCCTTGTCACCTGATAAGACAGGGGTGACAAGGAAGAGGGAAACAAATGAAAAGCGAGCCGCGCATCTCCAGTTCAGAGGCATGAGGGGCTGGCGAGGCCATTGCACAGGGAATGAATACAGGGGAGGAAGGGCCAGTGGAGGAGGGCGGGGGCGATGCCCAGCCCCTGTTGCCAGGCTTTTCCTTCCTCTGAAGCTGCCTTCCCCCACTCTCCCCTCTTACCTGAAAGACTCGCCCACTGCCTAATCCTCACCTGCCTGTGCACCTGGAGGATTTGCCAACAGCACTCTCCACCCCGATGGGAATGAGAGCCGAGTGGCTCCACGTCATAAACCATCTGGCCACCTGACAGTTTTCTCCTGGGCTGTGAGGTCATCAGGCAGTCTCCCACGGGGGAGGTCGGCTGGGGTGGGGGGAACAGTGGAGCCTGGGGCTGAGATGAGGCCCTGCCCACCACACAGAGCCCTGGTTACAGAAGGATCCAATGCAGACACATCAGATGCCAACTAGGCTATTAATTGGTCCCCGTTGGTAAGAAGGAGATTGCCAGGTGGCTCAGTGTTAAAGAATCTGCCGGCCAATGCAGGAGACGCAGTAGACACAGGTTCAATGTCTGGGCTGGGGAGATCTAGAGTAGGAAATGGCAACCCACTCCAGCGTTCTTGCTTAGAAAATTCCATGGACCGAGGAACCTGGCTGTCTACAGTCCGTGGGGCTGCAAAGAATGGGGTTTGACTGGGCATATGACTAAGGAACCGTGGAATGGTTTGTATGACTCTGCTGGATTCCAAAGCTATTTTGATCTTGTTCAACTCTGGCACACTCACTAAGAGTACAAAGGATTCGTTTCTTTTCTGTGAGTTCCAGGGGAGCCACAATGTGTTCTTCCTTTTTTTGTGATTCTCTGATTGGGCCAGAACACACTTCCAGTAGGATCTGGGTGGTCGAGTCATTTCCGTTCAACACTTGTTTACCAGATAGCAAAGTGAGTAGGATGGCACCCCTGCCACCCACTCACACACCAAGGCCATGACTGCCCTGTGACACAGCCCTCACAGGTGGTGCACTGAGCGCACCTGGGGAAACTCAGAGTGGGTCTGCCGCTGTATGTGGAGACAGAGCAGAGTGGGAGAAAGACCCTGGCTGGGGTCTGGGACACCTGGGTCAGGTCTGGGCTCTGCCATTAACATTTCTTGGGACCTTGGCCTCAGAATGACATCATTGGTGGCATATGGATGGCACACATGACACCACTTCCTCATCCCATGCCTGTGTCAGACATTACTAATCAATCACAACTCTCTCACTGACTCTGGATTGTCCTCAAGACCCTTGTTTATTTTTTTAATTGAAGGATAATCTTAAGATCCTTTTTAACACAGCATTCCTATCAGTCACAACTGACAGATTGGAGCTGGCACTTAAGTTGAAATCTAACTGCCATTCTGAGCTAGATGATGGGGAGGGAATAGATTTCAACTTGGTGCCAGTTCTCCATTGGCGGTGGCTTCCAGAATTGGTGCCAGTTCCCCACTGGCGGTGGCTTCCAGAATTGGTGCCAGTTCCCCACTGGCGGTGGCTTCCAGAAGTACTGTGAGCTTCTAAGACAGGCCAGGGTATGTGATAACCATGAATACCCTGGGCTTCTGTTCTCTCCCCTGCAGCATCTTAACCCCTAAATAAGCAGTCCCCGGTGGTCAACAGATGGATGGAGTTTGCTGAACCGAGTGCAGAAATGAGGCCAGGTCCCCACGATATCCTTGTCTTCTCTCCACACAGGTGTCCGAGAGGGCTGAGGTGGGCAAGGCACTGAGAGTCCACATCTCGCTCACCAACACCCTCTCGGTGGCTCTGAGTCACTGCACGATGGTGCTGGAGGGCAGTGGCCTCATCAGTGGGCAGATATCAAATGAGTAAGTCCTGTGGCCACCCACCTGTCTCCTGCTGGTCTTTGATAAGGGGAGTCTTGTGGGCTCATAGCATGGTCCTTAGACTCCTAGATGATGCCTCCTTGCCCCCACCTTCCCACCTTCCTCCAGAAAAGGTTGAGCTTTGTAGCTGGTGTGGGTGGGGTAGGGTGGGGTGGGAGGTGCTTACTGACCAAGAACAGAATCCAGAACACTCACCCCAGCAGTTACTGCAGGCTCTAACAGGCCCTTTTTGACCTGCAGCCTTGGGACTCTGGTGGCCGGACACACTATCGAAATTCAAGTGGACCTCTACCCCATCAAAGCTGGACCCCGCCAGCTCCAAGTTCTCGTCAGCAGTAACGAGGTCAAAGAGATTAAGGGATACAAGGACATCTTTGTTGCTGCAGCCAGGGCTCCTTGAGCCTCACGCTCACCTCCTCAGGCCTTCTAGTTGCCCAACTCCTCCCCTGGCCCACCTCCAGATGCCCTTTCAGCCCCCCTATCCACCCCTCAGGCCCACCTTGCTCTCTTCTCCTCCTGGAGGTGTGTTTTATCTTTGTTCCTCCTCTGTCCTCTTCCTGGCCTACCTGGGGGCAAAGGGAAGCTCTGTGCATCTTGGGAAGAGACAATAAAAATACTTTATCACCCGTGTTCTTTTTCTGTGCTAACAAGCTACTTACTGCTTATGGTCCTCTGTGGCTGGGCCCTTCCTGAGTCTTCTCTCTCCTCCCAGAAGGGCCCCAGCCACAAGAGAATGAAATGTGATTTCCTCTAAATTAGCCTCTCTGGAATGCTGGATCCCAGGTCTCTTCATTTAAGTCGTCTTAGCAAGTCTGCAAGCAGAGGCTGGAGGGACGTCCGGGGAAGGGGACCTGGGAGGATTCCGGGAGGACGTGACTGCGGCACTGTGGGGACCAGGCAGAAGCTGCTGCTGGCCTGAGAGCCTGGGGACGGTGAGGCAGGGCCCACTCAGGGCGGTCCCAGGACGACTGGGAGGCACCTTGTAGAGGCTGCCCCCTAAACAGGCCCTCACATTTCCCCTTCTTATGCCCTCACCCACTCACTGTCTCGAATTTTTTCTTCCTGTTCCAAGTCACACTGACACCCCTCAGCTTCTCCTCCTTCATTCATATGGCGTATTTTTGTTATTTTAAGGATAGGGAGCCACTCTTGTATTTTGTTCCTGTAGTTCTTCAGATCATGTGTGCTCATCTTAGACAATTTGGAAAGAACAGAAAAGTGAAAAAGAAACAAAAGAAAAATCACTGATAGCTTCCCCATCCCAAAAGAAATCTCTGCTAACATTTGCCACATACCTTTCTGGTCTTTCCCCCCCATCACTGTGTCTCTGAAAGTTATCATTACCTTGTGTGTGTGTGTGTGTTAGTCGCTCAGTTCTGTCCCAGTCTTTGTGACGCTATGGATTGTGGCCTAGTAGGCTCTCTGTCCCCGGATGTCCCAGGCTAGAATACCGAACTGGGTTGCCATTCCCTTCTCCAGGGGATTTTCCCGACCCAGGGATTGAACCCGGGTCTCCTGCGTTGCAGGCAGATGCTTTACCGTCTGAGCCACCAGGGAAGACCAGTGTAAACTTATACAATATTATGTCAATCATATCTCAATAAGAAAATAAAAACTAAGGTTGTTATTGCAATTAGACTTAGCTCCATCGCAGGGAAACAGAAAATCCAGAAGCCTAGGGAAGGAGAGCACCATCCTGTGAGTTCCCAGGGTGGGCCCTCTGACCTGCCGCCCCTCCCTGCTCCTGCTGGGTGGCTCCTCAGGTTCACTTGCTTCCTCTCCCCACCCTCCTCCCCTCCCCTCTTCCTCCTCTCTGCTTTTCATTTAGTTTGCTTTGGGCAGGCAGGGCAGGAACCTGCACACCTGCACTCCACCAGGTTGCCAGCTACACCCGTGTCCCCATTAAGTGCTTATCTCTGCTGTGTTCCGGGTGGCTTCCCGCCCTCCCCTGGGGCGGGGGACCCAGAACCTGGGCTGGCGCCTGCAGAAATCTGAACCCTTGCTGGTCTGCTGAGTGCCAGTCCTGCTTTGTTGAGTCATTGCCCCTCCCGCCCAGGAAGTCTTGTGGCATAGGGCTCCCTGACTGGGTCGCTGTGTCACTGGAGGGGGAACAGTAGACTGGCTTCTTCCTGGGTGTCCCGGGGCCTCTGAGGGGGTGGGGATATTAGCCACCTCGGCCTTCCCAGTTGACCTTTCAAATAATTTCCTCTCTTCCCACTTAAAAACTAGCTTAAAACCATACTCTGTATGTTCTTCCCTTTTCTTGTTTTCAGGTGGTGAGCCTATCTGGCTTCATTTTCCCACCTCGTTTGGACAAGCCTGACAGTCTCAAAGGTCCTATCCCCAGGACATGCATCCATGCCCACTGCCACCACACACCATGATGTTAGGTCCTGAGCAACCCTGCCTCTCTGTCCTCACCCTAATCCCCTGTGGGGCCGGGCGGCTCAGGCACTGGCACCCACAGATAAAGTGGCAAAAGAAGTGTTGGGGCTGTGGAACAAAGAGGCACAACCAGACAAGCACCCTGGCTCCTGACTGCTAGTCTTCCTGTGGCCTGAGGCGTCCATGGAGACTGTTGTTTTCAGGTCCTTTTGGCAGGGGGTTTTGGGGTCCATGCTGATTTAAAGCAAAGAACTCTGGGAAGAAGTCCTGGCTTCCTCGGGTGCAAAATGCTAACAACAATAATAGCAGTGCCAGCCCACCTCCCCTCAGAGGGTTGCTGCTGCTGCTAAGTCACTTCAGTCGTGTCCGACTCTGTGCAACCCCATAGACGGCAGCCCACCAGGCTCCCCTGTCCTTGGGATTCTCCAGGCAAGAACACTGGAGTGGGTTGCCATTTCCTTCTCCAATGCATGAAAGTGAAAAGTGAAAGTGAAGTCGCTCAGTCGTGTTCGACTCTTAGCGACCCCATGTACTGCAGCCCACCAGGCTCCTCCGCCCATGGGATTTTCCAGGCAAGAGTACTGGAGTGGGGTGCCATTGCCTTCTCTGCAGAGGGCTGCTGTGAGGTTCAAATTAGGAAGTGTATCTGTAAGTTGTGAAGTACAATATTAAAGACATCAGATAACTGTGAAGAACAATGTTAAAGACATCAGATAACTGTGTGAAGATTAAGTGGGATAGTTGCACATGAAAGACCAAAGCAGTTCTTTGAAAGTTATTACTAGTTAGTTCACCAGTGGTTTTACTATTAACCACTACCATGGTTAAGCCCTGTATGGCAATAAAACACAGGCCATGCCCTCACGGGGAACTGGGGGAAAGATACGTAAATATTTATAATGTCAAGTGGGATTAGACTGATAGAGGATGTAAAAGGAAGCAGCCCTAAGCACCTGGTGTGGTAAAGAGAGTGTCAGGAAGCTTGAGCTTGGATGCAGGAAGTAGACAAGTGAGGGGTGAAGATTTCAGACAGAAAGAGAGAGAGCGCAACACAAGCATGGGAGAACTGGGGGCCAGAACTGAAGGGGTTTCGCCTCCCTGGACTTCAGGCAAGAGGGGAAAGATCTTGAAGGGCTCTGAAAGTGATAAGAAGTTTGGACTTCACTCTCCGTTGGATCTAAAGCAGAGAGCAGCCTGGTTGAATCGGCACTTCAGAAAACTCACTTCAGAAGTTTGGAAGAAGTCTCATTTGGAAGAAGAATGGGTGGGAGACTGGCTAGGAGTTGCTGTTCAGGCAAGGGGGTTCAATGAAGGTAGGGCCAAGGGCACAGGGAAGAGGGGCCAGCTTTAGGAGTTAAGTAGGAGAAGGCAATGGCACCCCACTCCAGTACTCTTGCCTGCAAAATCCCATGGGCGGAGGAGCCTGGTAGNGTCGTGTTCGACTCTTAGCGACCCCATGTACTGCAGCCCACCAGGCTCCTCCGCCCATGGGATTTTCCAGGCAAGAGTACTGGAGTGGGGTGCCATTGCCTTCTCTGCAGAGGGCTGCTGTGAGGTTCAAATTAGGAAGTGTATCTGTAAGTTGTGAAGTACAATATTAAAGACATCAGATAACTGTGAAGAACAATGTTAAAGACATCAGATAACTGTGTGAAGATTAAGTGGGATAGTTGCACATGAAAGACCAAAGCAGTTCTTTGAAAGTTATTACTAGTTAGTTCACCAGTGGTTTTACTATTAACCACTACCATGGTTAAGCCCTGTATGGCAATAAAACACAGGCCATGCCCTCACGGGGAACTGGGGGAAAGATACGTAAATATTTATAATGTCAAGTGGGATTAGACTGATAGAGGATGTAAAAGGAAGCAGCCCTAAGCACCTGGTGTGGTAAAGAGAGTGTCAGGAAGCTTGAGCTTGGATGCAGGAAGTAGACAAGTGAGGGGTGAAGATTTCAGACAGAAAGAGAGAGAGCGCAACACAAGCATGGGAGAACTGGGGGCCAGAACTGAAGGGGTTTCGCCTCCCTGGACTTCAGGCAAGAGGGGAAAGATCTTGAAGGGCTCTGAAAGTGATAAGAAGTTTGGACTTCACTCTCCGTTGGATCTAAAGCAGAGAGCAGCCTGGTTGAATCGGCACTTCAGAAAACTCACTTCAGAAGTTTGGAAGAAGTCTCATTTGGAAGAAGAATGGGTGGGAGACTGGCTAGGAGTTGCTGTTCAGGCAAGGGGGTTCAATGAAGGTAGGGCCAAGGGCACAGGGAAGAGGGGCCAGCTTTAGGAGTTAAGTAGGAGAAGGCAATGGCACCCCACTCCAGTACTCTTGCCTGCAAAATCCCATGGGCGGAGGAGCCTGGTAGGCTGCAGTCCCTGGGGTCGCTGAGGGTCGGACACGACTGAGCAACTTCCCTTTCACTTTTCACTTTCATGCATTGGAGAAGGAAATGGCAACCCACTCCAGTGTTCTTGCCTGGAGAATCCCAGGGACAGGGGAGCCTGGTGGGCTGCCGTCTATGGGGTCGCACAGAGTTGGACACGACTGAAATGACTTAGCAGCCGCAGCAGCAGGATTAACCAGGAATTGGACTGGACAGGGCTTAGCGACTGCTAGGCTAAGAGAGGGCAGGAAGACGGAGAAGGATAAGGAGTCTCCCCTTGAGTGGCTGGGTGGACACTGTCCTCACTCAGCAAGACCAGAGATGCAGGAGGAAGAGGAGAGGGAGGGAGTTCCTTTCTGGACTGAAGGTGGGCGCAGGGGTGTCAGACAGTGAACTGTACATGTGCGTGTATGCACACACTGTAAGAGCTGACTGGGGACAGAGAGAGCTGACAGAGAGTGGACGGATGCTGGCAAGTGAGGTTCCTGAGGAGGGAATTTAGGGACCCAGGAAGCAAGGGAAGCAGGGGGAAATGTCCCATAGCAGGGAAATGTAGGGCCAATGTGGGAGCAAGGGCTTCGAGAATCCCACCCACTCCCTATGAGAAGCCCTTACCGGCTCCTTCCATTTCTCTTCTCCCATCTGTGTTTTTCTTCCTCCAAAGACTTGTACTTGTCTTACTAAAATCAAGGTCATCACCCTCTCACTTATTTCCCAAACTCCTCCGTGAATCTTCCCAAGTTTTCTTCTTCTGCTTTTATTTGCAATTCACCTTGGACCAGACATGGAGAAGGATATGGCAACCCACTCCAGTATTCTTGCCTGGGAAATCCCATGGACAGAGAAGCCTGATGGGCTACGGTCCATGGGGTCGCCAAGAGTCTGATACGACTGAGAGGCTAACACTTTCACTTTGGACCAGACAGATCTCACTCAGGACAGTATCACCAGAAAACGAATACCAAGTCACACCAAGAGTGGGTTCTGTCTGCACATGATGTCCAGAAAGTGACTCTTCAGGATGAAAGACAGGGCTCAGGTGCCAAGCAGAGTTCTAGTCTGGAGAGTTCTCTTAGGAGACCTACAGTCTTGGGACTCTGATATCCCTTCCTGCAGGGACACAGGCCTCCTCCCTCCTCCTAGAGGCCCTATCAGCCCACCTCTCCCACCCGGCTTCCCTGTCACAGCACAGTACTCGCCAGGAAATGCCCCATTGCCCAAGAGCTACCAAAGGCCCACGTGGCACAAGGTCCTGACAGTTCACTGGGCTCCATATTTCCTCTCAGCCAAGCAACACTGCCAAGAGAAACCTGAGGGCAAGTGAGAAAACCAGTTGTGATCTGCCCAGTAAGCAGGTGGCAGTGCAGCAGCCTCCCCGCCTTCAGTGTCTGCTGGAGTCTTGAGGATGGAAGGGGAAGCAGACACACCAGGACCAGTTTCCTGACACTGCAAGCCGTCCAGCTGTTCTGTGCGGAGCAGCCTGGGAGCCGGAGGCAGCCACCATGGCGGAAGGTACGCAAAGCCCACGGGGCTGCTGCAGCTCAGGGCCGAGGAAGAGAGAGAGAAAGCGGGAAGTCAAGGGAAGGGTGGATTCAGAGGGAGGAACAAGTAAGTCAAGAATGGAGGCCGAAAGAAGAGAAGTTCCAGAAACAGCAGAATTCATGGGTAGCCTGAGAACCAGGAGACCAGGTAGAGGCTGGCAGGTAAACAGCTAAACAGCTGAGCAACAGCATGCCTGCTTCCACATCCCCGTGGGTCAGGGCAGGGCCAGGGATTAGGGGGCAGGGTTCCTACCCTCTCTGCCAGAGCTGATCTTGACGCTGAACAAGTCACTTCTCTAGTTCCCAGTCCCCGTGCCGGACCAATGAGGGGACTTGGACCAGATCATCTTAAAATTGTCTTCTAGCTCCAGAATTCTCTGAGTCTTCATTCTTCCCTTCTCCTCCACTCCAGAGTGTCTGTGACTCACGTTCTCACCACTGCCCTTCTCTCTGTATCAACTCCCTCCCATTTGATTAAATGGTTGGTCAAAAACATGTATAAAAGTGAAAAGTGAAAGTCACTCAGCTGTGTCTGACTCTTTGCGACCCCATGGACTATACAGTTCATGGAATTCTCCAGGCCAGAATACTGGAGTCAGTAGCCTTTCTCTTCTTCAGGGGATCTTCCCAACCCAGGGATCGAACCCAGTTCTCCCGCATTGCGGGAGGATTCTTTATCAGCTAAACCACAAGGGAAACCCAAGAATAGTGGAGTGGGTAGCCTATCCCTTCTCCAGGGGAATCTTCCTGACCCAGGAATCGAACCATGGTCTCCTGCATTGCAGGCAGATTCTTTACCAACTGAGCTAATGAGGGAAGCCCCAAAACCATGGGTAAGAATAAGCTAAAACCTCTACACACGTAATAGCTTCCTCTTCATTTACGATTTTTACGTTTAAAATTTTAGTTTTGAATTTTTATAAATTTTAATTATAAAAGAAATAGCGTATAATGAACACACAGTTTGAGTAAAATAAAGCAATAATTACAGATAAACCCAGAGTCCCCTGACTATCACTCCAACCTAGCCTCACTTCTAGAGAAACCACTGTTACTAGTCTTCTGTCCACACAGTCACATTCACGGATGTACGCTCAGCGTAACGCATAGATTAGCTCGCACGGCTCCTTCTTCTGGGCATATCCGTGGTATCGCCATATGGCACATATTTTTCTACAGCTAGATTTTTTTACTCCCTGAACAGTATCTCTTGGACCTCTATCCACACGCTCTGAGTACCAAAAGATTTACGTCAGTATTCTCCACTTTGTAGAGTATTTCCATAGTATGGCTGTAAGGAACTTCTTTACCCAGTCTTCTACTGGTGGGTGTTTAGGTTGCTCTCATTTTTCAATTAGACAAGCAAGGCTGCAGTGTACTTTCTTATCTGTGCTTCTCTGTGCTCCTGTGAGAGTTTTTACTCTAGGATAGATCTTGAGATCAATTACTTTAAAAGTTTTTCCTATAATTTCCCTTCTATCTCCCTGATCATTTCACCTCATTCTCCCCTCCCATCAAAGAGAGTAAAAATGTCCAGTATTAAATGTACCTCCTATTTGGATATCTGATGTTTGGGCTGAAGAATAATCCCTGTGCTATAGGCAGATATTAACTGGACCCGGGATGCTCAGGAGGATGAGATCTGGCCCCGGTGTTGGCTGTCAGGAAGATGCTGCCACAGCTGTTGATAGTTTGGGCCACGTGTCCAGCATGAATCAGGGCCAGTTAGCAATCCCTGTCTAGGCAGTTGGTTTCTAAAGAGGGTGAGCTTCTTTTTTTCTGGAAAAAAGCTCAGTTGCTTTCCCAGGGGGCAGTGGGTCAGATGTCCTTTCTGAACACGAGTGAAGGCCAGCAGTGGGTGGCAGCTGTTGGGTAATGGTGAGAGCACTGGACGTGGGCCAGTTACCCTAAGTTTGACCTTGGGTAAGATATGTAGCCTACTTACATCTTGGTTTTCTCATCTTCAAGCGTGGATGACACTGACATTTCATCCCTCAGCGCTGTGGCGAGTATTCCATGAGGTTACTGGCCTAGAGTGCCTCGAACATGGCCTAGCACATGTAATCAGGCCCTCAACAGGTGGTAGTTGAATCTGAAATACAAAATAAGTTCGGGGGATTATATAAAAAAACAGAGAACTCTATTCAACCTAGTAAACACTGGAGCATCTATAATGTGCGTCTTTACACTTACATTTCTTTTATAATAACAATAATAAGACAACAACTAGTTTATGAGAAAAGTACACATTAACTGTAATCAAAAGAACTTAAAGAAGTTTAAGAAGATAAAGTTTAGGATTTATTAGGGTATTTTGGTACAGTCAATTTGATTCATATTTGTTTTACAATACCCTTCAGTTCAGTTCAGTTCAGTCGCTCAGTTGTGTCCGACTCGTTGCGATCCCATGAATTGCAGCACGCCAGGCCTCCCTGTCCATCACCAACTCTCGGAGTTCACTCAAACTCATGCCCATCGAGTCGGTGATGTCGTAATAGCCTTACTGAGGTATAATTCACATGCCATTAAGCTCACCATTTAAAGTGTATAATTTACTGGCTTTTTTTAATACTAAATTCATGGTTTTACAAGCATCACCACTAATTAGTTGCAAAACACTTTCATCACCTCAAAAATCAAACCCCATACCTACTAGTAATTATACTCTGTTCTCCCCTACCCCCAGCCCCTAGCAAGCTCTAACCTACTTCTGTTTCTGTGGATTTGCCTGTTCTGCGTGTTTCCTATAAACTGAATCATACACCACGTGGGCTTTTGTGTCTGGTCTAGCTTCTTTCACTTAGCACAGTATTTTCCACTTTTATCCATGTTATAGATGTTCACCCTTCCTTTTATACGATTGAGTAATATCCATTGTGTGGCTATACACATTTCATTCATCTGTTAACCAGGTGATGGACATTTGGACTGTTTACAGTTCTGAGCTATTATGAATAAAGCTGCAATCAACATTCAGGTATAGGTTTTATGTGAACATACATTTTTCATATCTTGGATATATATCTAGGAATTGCCAGGTCATACAATAACTCAACATTCAGCATTTTGAGAACTGTTTTCCAAAGTTGAAGCACCATTTTACAATCCTACCAGCAATGTATGAGGGTTTCAATTTCTCCACATCCCCATCACCAACACCGTTTTTCTTATTGTAGCTATCCTAATGGATGTGAAGTGCTATCTCATTTGCATTTCTCTAATGATTAATTCTGTTGAGCATCTTTTCATGTGCTTTTTGGCCTTCTGTGTATCTTCTTTAGAGAAATGCTTACACCAGTTGCCCATTTTTCATTTGAGTTATTTTGTTGTTGTTGTTGAGTTATACAAATTCTTTATAGTGAGAGAACATCCTGAGGTGTAGCTCTTGTAGGACCAAAATACATAGACAGGTAGAGCTTTGCTTGGGGACAGACTGGCTGGAGGAGAAGGCCTGTGCTGGGAAGGGTGACAGGTGAGAAGGTAAGTGTACGTTAAGACCAGGTCTGCAGGGTCATGAGTGTCACATGAAGAGTGTGTGTTTTGGATGGCAGCCTGGGGGGTATCTCAGGACTTTTAAAGCAAATAGACAGTGGAATGAACAAATTGTCTTGAGGGGAGATAATCTGGTGATGTGTTAAGGGGCAGGTGATGTGGAGAAACAGGACGCAGACGTGATGGAGGCTGCTATAGTCACTAGTAGTGAGGTGAGGAGGTTGGAATTGTGGTCATGTGGAAAGGGACAGATGAACACCACCGACATTTTAAAGGAAGGAGTGAAGGGAGTTATGACACATGAATGGATAGAGACTGAGAAGATGTCAACTGCGATTTTAAGGGCTGTGGACCCAGGTGCTTGGGGACTGAGGCAGGACCATGGCCAAACATGCAGGAGTCAGAAGTGGAGCCCTTTGGGGGAGGCACACTTGGAGAACACTGAGATCAGTCTGTGTTTTAATGGAAGCTGCTGAAGGCTGGGAGTGGGCCTTTCTGAGACCGTCCTCAGCTCTCAGCTCCCAAGTCACTGGGCACAAAGCGTTAGTGGTAGTCAGAGAGCTAGCAAATTACTTCAAACATAGCAGCTAACCTGGGGCAGCTACGATTAACCTGGGGCAGCTACCCCAGGGACTTGCTCTCAGAGCTGGAGACTGGTGCAGGGACAAAGGAAACTGTGAGTCCAAGAGAGTCGATGCAGGGGTGAAGCTGGAGACGTCTGACTGAAGGGAGCAGTCTGAGTTGGCCAGGCCTACAAGAGGAGTCAAAGAGGGGCAGAAAACGATGTGCCTCCTTGTGGGAGAAAGGGACAGAAGGCTACAGAAGGAGGCAGGGAGGCAGGGAGGAAGGGAGAGACACTTGCACGCAAGGAGCCTCATTTAGCGTTAGCTGCTCAGTCGTGTCCGACTCTTTGAGGCTCCTCTGTCCCTGGGATTCTCCAGGCAAGAATACTGGAGTGGGTTGCCATTTCCTCCTCCAGGGGTTCTTCCTGATCCAGGGACTGAACCCCGGTCTCCTGCACTCAGGCAGATTCTTTACTGTCTGAGCCACAAGGGAAGTCCATTTTATTCTCACACAAACCCTGAAAGGCTTGTATCATAGATTCTATTTTACCTACTTGGAAACTGAGCTCAGAGAGGTTCAGTTTCTTTTCCAAGTTTGCACAGCTACTAAGTGGTAGACAAGACTGGACCAGATCCCACATCCTTGCTCTTTCGTTTGCCCTTGCTGTCCCATCACAGGGCTGGAGGTGGCCCTCACCGACCTCCAGAGCTCCTGGAACAACGTGCGGCACCATACAGACGAGATCAGCTCCAACCGCCTCCTTGTTCGCCGGGGCCAGGCCTTCAACATCACCTTGTACTTCAGGAACCGGGCCTTCCAGCCAGGCCTGGACGACATCATCTTTGTGACTGAGACTGGTGAGGACTCTGGCTGGCTTGCAGGGGTCGCACGCGTGCGTGTGTGTGTATGTGTGTGTGTCTGTTGGGGGCAATTATCGGAGGTCACTGCAGAGTTCCTCAGCTCTGCTTCTTTCTTAGGACCGCTGCCAGATCTGCCCAAGGGGACTCGAGCCGTGTTCAGCCTGGCAGGTCACCGTGGCCCCAGCCCCTGGATCGCCTCACTGCAGACCACCGGGGCCAATTCCCTGGAGGTGAGCCTGTGTGCCCCTCCGGTGGCAGCTGTGGGTCGGTACCTCTTGAAGGTTCACATCAAATCCCTACAGGGGCCTGTCACAGCCTACCAGCTTGGGGAGTTCATCCTGCTCTTCAATCCCTGGTGCCCAGGTAAGGCGGGATGCTCTCACTTCTGCCCCTGTATCAGTACCATAGACAGCAAGGCTCAAGGGTTTCCAGACTCCTCCTCCATAGCCACCGCAAACCTCCCCAATCCCATGCACTCAGCAGCCACTCCCAACCACAAACAAGCAGGGCAGAGAAGCCTTGTTATTTATTTACTTACTCAGAATTTTAAAATAATGAACCAAGTCATCTTTACTTTGAAAGAAAACTTATAATCAACTATTGACCACTATTAACATCTACCTTCATCATACATTCTAAAGTTAACTGGAGCTTTTCCATTATAAGAGTAATAAGTACATTCCATTGAAAATTTGTAAAATGAAGTACAGGGTAAAGTGGAGAAAGGAAGGTAAGTAGGGAGGGAGGGAGGGAGGGAGGAGCCCCTAGCCTCCAGTTTGCTCATTTCCGTAGAGGATTAGTTGAGTGTAGCAGAAAAAGTGTGCACTCAATATGGGCTCTGTGTTCACATTTCACTCTACTTATGTGTGGTTTGGACAAGTTACTTATTCCCCTGAGCCTATTTCTTCAACCTTGAAATGGGGCTAGTATGTAAAGGTGCTTTGTAAACCAAAAAATTCCACCAAAGGTTATTTTTACTTCTACCTTCTGTTCCTATTGATTCTACGGCTGGTGTTGATGGGTGGTGGGGGTGGGTCTCCCCCTCACTCACGCCCCTCTTGGAGTCATCCAGCCCTCTCCCCAGAGGGCCTGGGCCTTCTGGAGTGGGACTATAGTTGGAAAGACGACGTGAGTTTTCTGCCTTGTGTCCTTCCACTTTGATTCCCAGAGGATGCTGTCTACCTGGAGAGTGAACCCCAGAGGCAGGAATATGTCATGAATGATTATGGCTTCATCTATCAAGGGAACAAGAACTGGATCCGCCCCTGCCCCTGGAATTATGGACAAGTGAGTCTCGGCTCTGCTCATGGCCCATTCAGGCCCTGGTGTCTTGGGGAGACGGGAGCAGGAGCGGGTGGGAGGGTGCCCTTCATGCAAGATTCATCCAGAACTGCTGACAAGTGGGAATTAAATGGCACCAAGAAGATATGAGATGTGACCCAGGGAGTTAGGGGAGCAGCTGTAGAAAGGTGGAAGGTGTTCTTAGATGATCACATCTGATTCGGACAATAAGGCTTAAAGGGGAAGGATAGCTGAAGGCACCCACCCAGGAAGGCCACCGAGAGGGTGCGGATACAGGGACAGCAGTGGCAATGGTCATGATTGCTCCTGGATGTTTGTTTGTTAGCTGTGTTTCCAGTGGGGCCCCAGCTACCATGCTTCCTTCATCCTCATAACCCCAGGTGACAGGCTCTAGGACCCATTTTGTCACACTGGAGAAAAGTTGTCCCCTGAACATCTCAGCCAGATGCAGGGCTGGTGAGCAGCAGGGTGTCTTCCTCCCCACTGCTGGGGGGTAGAACTATGAGAAGAACTGGAGGGACACAGCATACAGTCAGGCCGGGAGGACAGACCCTGGCTGTCTCGGCGTAACTGAATCTGACGAGTAAGAGATATAGCCAGGGCTATGAAGTGAAACCAGGCTCTGGCTCAGGGAAAGCCTCGGAGGAAGTGGCATTCGTTCCAAGCCTGAAGGACAAAGAGTCAGCCTGTCTTGGTGAAAAATTTCCGTAACTCGTATGCTACTATCAAACCAAAACTCCACTGAATCACGGGTGCTGTGACAAGTCCATGCCATTGTCTCAGCACTAGCTGCCAATGACGAGTTGGGTCAGCAGGTAGAGGTGGAAGGTGAGGCAACGAGGCTTTAGCAGGAAACATCCCAGGGGCTCCAGGAGTGTGGATTAAAGGGGAAAAGACTCTGGAAAAAACTCCAGGAATCAGACAGGCAGGAAGTACAAACTAAGCGAGCTGTGACCTCAGAGTTTTGAGACCTTGTAGGGCCGTCCATGGCTGTGCTGCTGGGCAGTTTCCTTCCAAATGGGCTTGTATCCCACAGACACACTCCTCTGGAGAACTGGGTGGGGTGGGTCATGCATTTCTTTTCATATCCATGTGTGCCTAGCCTGGGCACCTTGCCTCTTTGCATCTTCTCTTGCAGTTTGAAGAGAATATCATAGACATCTGTCTGGAGCTGCTAGACAAGAGCCTGAACTTCCAGATTGACCCAGCCATAGACTGCGCCCTACGGGGCAGTCCTGTCTACATCAGCAGAGTAGTGTGCGCCATGGTGAGCTTGGGTCTGGCTCTGTCACCCAGGGCATGTCCAGGGAGGGAGGAAGCTCTGCAGGGGAGCCCTGTCCACTCATGGTTGCCCACTGCAGCCAGCGAATGAAGAGTCAAGAGGCAGAAGCTCTCAGGCAAAGCCATTTTTGATGAGACTGATAGAAGAATCTGGGTAACAGGTTTTCTCAACTGAGATCTGAAATGGCTGGGTATGACCATCACCTCCACTAACTACAAACTGCATTTTGAGGAAAGACTAAATGAAGCTCTGGTTTGGGGAATAATCTTGTGTCTAAATTTCCTTACCTCTGAAGTGTGTTCAAATGCCCTTAGAGCCAAGCTCTGGCTTTGCAGGGATGCGGGGTGGAGGGGTCAAGAGTGTGGGTAGAAACAGAATAAAGTAATTAACAGTGCTGCACAAGTCAGAATAGCTGGCTTCCCACCCTCACCCTTTCCCCAGAGGTCTGGAAGATCCCAGCTAAAATAAGATCAAACCTTCCTGCATCTCAGGCCCAGGAGCCCAGAAGGCAACCCACGTGTTGAGGAAAAGGCTGCTTCTAATGCTTCTACTTATGGCTTCTCTGCAGATCAACAGCAACGATGACAGTGGGGTGCTCAATGGAAACTGGGGCGAGAATTACTCAGATGGCACCGACCCCACGGAGTGGATGGGCAGCGTGGCCATCCTGAAGCAGTGGCACGCCACGGGCTGCCAGCCAGTGCGCTACGGGCAGTGCTGGGTCTTTGCTGCTGTCACATGCACAGGTAGGGAGTCAAAGGGCCCGTGGAAAGACAAGAAGGCCACTGGCTCACGTCTCGGCCCTCTGAGCCACTCCTGTCCCAGAAATCTCACACCGCTCCCACCGAGGGACATTTACAAGGAAGTGGAACGTCTCGTCACCGACCTCAGGCTTCACACCTTGGCTCATCCCACAGGGTAGTTCTGAGGTGGACATCATACACGTCTCAGAACGTGGTGCCCTTCCCTTCTGAACTTGGACAACCTAACAGAATCCTCCCTAAAGCTTGGCTGGGAATTGTCTAGGTCCAAAATAGGAAAGAAGGTGAAAGACCAAGTCACTAGAAAACTTATACATTGATCAGTGTCCTTTCTGAGCACAGAGAATGAGCTTGATGAAGGTGTATACACGGGAGGGAAATGTGCACTGAGCATGGGCAGGGGGCATGGGGCCAGAGCAAGATGGCAGCCAAAGTACAATGACCTTGAACCTGGAGGTGTCACATGTTCAGTGCACTTGGAATCCTGACCAAACCCATAGGGAATGGGGGAGCAACAAGAGAGATCAGCTTTGAAGATAGGGAGTGAATATTACATTAGTAGAAGAAAAGTCTAAAAATATGTACCGGGAAGGAAAGCGAATGGAAACTGGTTGGCAGGTGGCGGCAAGAGCAAGCAGAAGGAAGGGGAGGGTGAGTGTTAGGGAGGCAACACCTGGACATGAGTTACACACTGGAGGTGGCAGGAGGAGGCTTTCTGCTTCACCCAGGTCCAAACATGCTTCTGGCCCTCTCACTGCCCCAGTGTCTAGGCCAGCTCTCAGCCTCCTGGCAGGCTATCTGTGTACCTAACTTGAGTCACAATCAGGAGGTTATTCCTGTTGGCTGGGGAAAGAGGCCAGGTAAGACTTTTATTCACAAGGCTCTCTAAGCCAATCCAGGAAGGCCAGATCTGCCCACAGCTTAGTGTTTATTGAGGGCTCAGGCCTTTTGTGTAGAAATTCCCTGTATGCAAAGGCTGGTGAAGTCTGTGAGTGCGTATGTGGTGTGCGTGTGTGCTGGACCAAGCTCTTGGAGGGAGCCTACAGAGCCCCGGGCTGCCAAGCAGCAGGCTGTCAGCCCACTGTTCACAGGGGCATCAGCCCACAGGGGCATCGGGAAGTTTCTGCCTTCACATGGGTTGGCAAGAGGGGTAGTCCTGAGCTTCTCTTCATCTGCAGCTGCAGAGCTGCACCTGGAACTGGATGCCTTAAAGGCCCAGGGGTTAGAAGCCAGAAATTTGACAGCTTTGATGCCCAGAGTCACAGACATCGGGGTGAACTGGGATGTCTGAGTCATCCAGGGAGCAGGCATAAGACTGAAGGCAGAGAATGGAATAATGTTGTGTAAGACAGAGAGGGAGTTTTCCTGGGACTGGAAAAGCCTAGAGTCTAATGGGCAAGCTATGTGTACAGAGGGAGAGGGTCAGGTGTTTGGGTGTTGTTGTCTGGAACTGGGTGGTGAGAGAGTGAATGGAGATGATGCAATGAGAGCAGACCAATTAAAATTTTTATGAGAATCATGGCCCTTTAGTGACCTTGGAAGCAAAGGGTTGGGCCAAGTTGGTCGAGCGTGGCTGGCTCACCTGCAGCTCAACAACACCAGCCCTCCCCCACAGAGCCACCATGCTGTATGTTGATAAATATCTATCAGTTTGGAGAACTCACCATTCATCCAGCAACACTTCTTGTGTCCTTATCCTATGTTAGGCACTGTGCTTCTAACAATCTTGGTTACAAAGATGGGTAACACCCAGCTTCAATCCTCCACTAAATGTCAAGGATTTAGTCAGACTCTTTAACCCAATACAGTTGCCAAAACATGTTGTTAAAAATTATTATTGTTATTCTTTAACAGTCACAATAGCTAGTATTTATTAGAGACTTTCTTGGTGCCAGGCATTGTGCTAAAACCTTGACAGCCTAGAATAATGGTGAAGCTTGAGTTCAAATACTAGTATTACCATTAAGTGACTGAGTGATCTTGGGCAAGTCGTTTAACTTGTGCCTCAGTTTCCTCAGGCATATGATGGGGAAATTATTGGAAGGATTGACTGAGTTCATACATGGAGGGTGCTTACAAAAATGCCAGGCAAAAAAAAGAAAAAAGAAAAATGCCAGGCTACCATGAACAATCAGTAAGTTCTTTTATTTCTTATTGAATGATTTCATTTATATTAAATGTCCAGAAAAGGCACATTTATAGAGACAGACAGCAGATTAGTGGTTGCCTGGGGTGGGGAATGGAAGTGGGAATTAATGATAAATGGGCATCCCAGGGGTCTTATTGTAGAGATGAAAACCGTCCTAAAACTAATTTATGATGATGGCAGTAAGTTCGAACTAGGATCACCTTATTTGATTCCCCAAATGACCTTCAGAAATAGGTTCTATCATTATCTCCATTTTACAGATGAGGAAGCTGAGTGGCAAAGCTAGTCTCACATCCAGGTATGGTGGCTGTAACCACTAGACTAGACTGCTTCATGAATGATGTCAGCAGCTGCCATTTAATCAGCATCCCCCGTGGGGAAGGCACACGATGGGCACTTCCTGATGCTCATAGTCACCTGCAGGTGGATATTACTGCCGTTTCACAGATGAGAAAACTGAGGCTTCAGGTGACCATGTAACTCCTCTAATTAGATGAGCATGCTCCCCTCTGCAGCTCTGCCCCCCTGTGTTTCCTTTCTTTCTTTTTATGAAACTGGAATCTGTTCAAGGACCTCTTCTCTCACCTCTGTGTGTGTGTGTATATATATATATATATATATATATATATTTTTTTTTTTTTCCTGCCAAACACAGTTTGCGGGATCTTAGTTCCCTGACCAGAGATCAAATCCACACTCCCGGCAGTGGAAACCGCTGGACCACCAAGGAAATCCCATATTGCATTTGAAAAAACAACATCAGAATACTAACTTCAACTTCCTAAAGAAAAATAACACACAAAAAGAGACTTTGCATGCATCAAACATATGATTATAATTTTTTGGACAGATGTTTCCTTGACATCAATTTAGTCGGCTATTACTTTGGGAATTTCCGAGAAATCCCTGGCCTTCCCTCCCTCCGGTGCTCAGGGCTGGCTGCTCCACAGCTCTCTGTCTCAGTCATGATCAGGCGTTTCCTGTCCTGGCTATCCACTCCTTGTGACAAGGCCAGGCCCCTCTGCCCTGAGGTCTGCGAAGTAGCCTGGATGCCTTGCTCTGTAACAAAGGAACAGAGGGAACAGTGATGTTCCCTGACCTGAAAATTCTCCCCAAAGCCAGTGTCACCTATTGTATGATTCCAAATATGTGAAATGCCCAGAATAAGCAAGTTTATATAGACAGAGAGTCATTTTGCAGTTGCCTAGGGCTGGAGGGGTGGGAGAATGGGAAGTGACAGCTAGCGGGCATGGAGGGCCTTTCAGAGGTGATGAAATGGTCTGGGTTAGATGTGGAGATTGTTACACAACCTGTGTATATACCACACACCACTGAACTGTACACTTTAAAAGGGTGAATTTTGTGGTATGTGGATTGTATCTCAGCAAAGTTGTTTACAAAAGAAAAGTCGGGCATCCTGGGGATGCGCCTGATCTGTTCCTGCCCACAGCTTCAGGGCGTGCGGTGGGGGCAGCGAGCCTCGGGCAGACCTATGGACCCTCTGTAGAGGAGGGTCCGGGGCCTGGAGCCACAGAGGACAGTGGTGGGAAACAGTCTGGGAGATGAGGAGGCTGTGAGCTTAGGGCTGGGCCCTCCTCTCTTCACCCCAAACTACCCCATGTGTCCATCTTTTATATGTTGGATCCCCACTTATGATCTGGTTCTCGTGTGGAGTCCTCTGCTGAAAACAGTGGGTTAGAAGTCATCTAAGATTTCTTCTCACTCACTTATATAGCGGCCTCTATAAAGTGTCTCACTATCTCCATTTCAATACAATAATTCTAATCTCACTGTTTTTACTGAGCTCTTACCTCTCAAGGAAAAGGAAATGGCAACCCACTCCAGTATTCTTGCCTGGAGAATCCCATGGACAGAGGAGCCTGGCAGGCTACAGTCTGTGAGGACACAAGAGTTGGACACGACTTAGCGACTAAGCACACCTCTCGAAGAGGTGGGGCTTCTGGTGGCTCAATGCTCTGTGGGAGACCTGGGTTCAGTCCCTGGGTCTGGAAGATCCCCTGGAGAAGAGGATGGCAACCCACTCCAGTATTCTTGTCTGGAGAATTCCATGGACAGAGGAGCCTGGTGGGCTGCAGTCATGGGGTCGCAAAGAGTCAGACACAACTGAGCAACTACTGTTACCTCTCAGAGATGGACCCTTAGTCAATGTCCCTGTCTTTCTGACTTATTCCACTTAGTATGATAATCTCTAGGTCTACCCATGTTGCTGCAAATGGCATTTTTCATTTCTTTTATGGCTGAGTGATATTCCTTTATATACACACACCACATCTTTAAAATATATATATTCATTTACTTATTTGGCTGCACTGGGTCTTGGCTTCAGCCCACAGGATCTTCTATCCTTGTTACAGCATGTGGGATCTTTAGTTGTGGCATATGAGACTTAGTTCGCTGATCAGGGACAGAACCCTGCATTGGAAGCGGGGAGTCTTGGCCCCTGGACCAGGGAAGTCCCATCTTTTTTCTTTTTTTTTTTAAGTTGAAAACAATTTTTATTATCTCACAGTTTCTGTGGTTCAGGAATCTGGGTACAGCTTAGTAGTCTTATGTCAACACATCTTCTTTATCCGGTCATCTGTCAATGGACATTTAGGTTGCTTCCTGTCTTGGCTATTGCAGATAGTGCTGCTATGATCACTGGCCTGATGCTGTTTTAGTCCCTGGCTCTTAAGCTCCATAGGTCAAGCTGGGTCTTGATCAAAAGTCGTTTCTAGCCATCCAGCAGACTAGTTCTCCTTTGGCTGTGCTGGGTCTTTGTCACTGAGTAGGCTTTTCTCTAGGTGTGACGTGCGGGCTTTTCATTGCCGTGGCTTCTCTTGTTGCAGAGCACAGGCTCTAGGCCACGTGGGCTTCAGTAGTTGCTGCTCATGGCCCCAGAAGTTGTGGCGCAGAGGCCTAGTTGCTCCGTGGCATGGGATCTTCCCAGACCAGGAATCGAACCTGTGTCTCCTGCATTAGCAGGCGGATTCTTTAGCACTGAGCCATCAGGAAGCTCCCTCTTCACCACTGTTTTACTTTACTTCCCTCCTTTTTCCCTTGGAGTATTTAGGTTTCAATTAATCATATTCATCATTTCATGGCATTTATCATAATAGGTCTGCTTCAAATCCCTCTTTTAAAAAAATTATTTACTAGTTGATTTCCCCCTTTTATCTCATAACCCATTCTTATTCACCTCCTCCTACAATAGGGAAACATTTTGATGTGTTTGACATGTAGTATGGCTGTCTCTTATACACATCTTTTTTTCCTGCCAAACACAGTTTGCGGGATCTTAGTTCCCTGACCAGAGATCAAATCCACACTCCCGGCAGTGGAAACCGCTGGACCACCAAGGAAATCCCATATTGCATTTGAAAAAACAACATCAGAATACTAACTTCAACTTCCTAAAGAAAAATAACACACAAAAAGAGACTTTGCATGCATCAAACATATGATTATAATTTTTTGGACAGATGTTTCCTTGACATCAATTTAGTCGGCTATTACTTTGGGAATTTCCGAGAAATCCCTGGCCTTCCCTCCCTCCGGTGCTCAGGGCTGGCTGCTCCACAGCTCTCTGTCTCAGTCATGATCAGGCGTTTCCTGTCCTGGCTATCCACTCCTTGTGACAAGGCCAGGCCCCTCTGCCCTGAGGTCTGCGAAGTAGCCTGGATGCCTTGCTCTGTAACAAAGGAACAGAGGGAACAGTGATGTTCCCTGACCTGAAAATTCTCCCCAAAGCCAGTGTCACCTATTGTATGATTCCAAATATGTGAAATGCCCAGAATAAGCAAGTTTATATAGACAGAGAGTCATTTTGCAGTTGCCTAGGGCTGGAGGGGTGGGAGAATGGGAAGTGACAGCTAGCGGGCATGGAGGGCCTTTCAGAGGTGATGAAATGGTCTGGGTTAGATGTGGAGATTGTTACACAACCTGTGTATATACCACACACCACTGAACTGTACACTTTAAAAGGGTGAATTTTGTGGTATGTGGATTGTATCTCAGCAAAGTTGTTTACAAAAGAAAAGTCGGGCATCCTGGGGATGCGCCTGATCTGTTCCTGCCCACAGCTGCAGGGCGTGCGGTGGGGGCAGCGAGCCTCGGGCAGACCTATGGACCCTCTGTAGAGGAGGGTCCGGGGCCTGGAGCCACAGAGGACAGTGGTGGGAAACAGTCTGGGAGATGAGGAGGCTGTGAGCTTAGGGCTGGGCCCTCCTCTCTTCACCCCAAACTACCCCATGTGTCCATCTTTTATATGTTGGATCCCCACTTATGATCTGGTTCTCGTGTGGAGTCCTCTGCTGAAAACAGTGGGTTAGAAGTCATCTAAGATTTCTTCTCACTCACTTATATAGCGGCCTCTATAAAGTGTCTCACTATCTCCATTTCAATACAATAATTCTAATCTCACTGTTTTTACTGAGCTCTTACCTCTCAAGGAAAAGGAAATGGCAACCCACTCCAGTATTCTTGCCTGGAGAATCCCATGGACAGAGGAGCCTGGCAGGCTACAGTCTGTGAGGACACAAGAGTTGGACACGACTTAGCGACTAAGCACACCTCTCGAAGAGGTGGGGCTTCTGGTGGCTCAATGCTCTGTGGGAGACCTGGGTTCAGTCCCTGGGTCTGGAAGATCCCCTGGAGAAGAGGATGGCAACCCACTCCAGTATTCTTGTCTGGAGAATTCCATGGACAGAGGAGCCTGGTGGGCTGCAGTCATGGGGTCGCAAAGAGTCAGAGACAACTGAGCAACTACTGTTACCTCTCAGAGATGGACCCTTAGTCAATGTCCCTGTCTTTCTGACTTATTCCACTTAGTATGATAATCTCTAGGTCTACCCATGTTGCTGCAAATGGCATTTTTCATTTCTTTTATGGCTGAGTGATATTCCTTTATATACACACACCACATCTTTAAAATATATATATTCATTTACTTATTTGGCTGCACTGGGTCTTGGCTTCAGCCCACAGGATCTTCTATCCTTGTTACAGCATGTGGGATCTTTAGTTGTGGCATATGAGACTTAGTTCGCTGATCAGGGACAGAACCCTGCATTGGAAGCGGGGAGTCTTGGCCCCTGGACCAGGGAAGTCCCATCTTTTTTCTTTTTTTTTTTAAGTTGAAAACAATTTTTATTATCTCACAGTTTCTGTGGTTCAGGAATCTGGGTACAGCTTAGTAGTCTTATGTCAACACATCTTCTTTATCCGGTCATCTGTCAATGGACATTTAGGTTGCTTCCTGTCTTGGCTATTGCAGATAGTGCTGCTATGATCACTGGCCTGATGCTGTTTTAGTCCCTGGCTCTTAAGCTCCATAGGTCAAGCTGGGTCTTGATCAAAAGTCGTTTCTAGCCATCCAGCAGACTAGTTCTCCTTTGGCTGTGCTGGGTCTTTGTCACTGAGTAGGCTTTTCTCTAGGTGTGACGTGCGGGCTTTTCATTGCCGTGGCTTCTCTTGTTGCAGAGCACAGGCTCTAGGCCACGTGGGCTTCAGTAGCTGCTGCTCATGGCCCCAGAAGTTGTGGCGCAGAGGCCTAGTTGCTCCGTGGCATGGGATCTTCCCAGACCAGGAATCGAACCTGTGTCTCCTGCATTAGCAGGCGGATTCTTTAGCACTGAGCCATCAGGAAGCTCCCTCTTCACCACTGTTTTACTTTACTTCCCTCCTTTTTCCCTTGGAATATTTAGGTTTCAATTAATCATATTCATCATTTCATGGCATTTATCATAATAGGTCTGCTTCAAATCCCTCTTTTAAAAAAATTATTTACTAGTTGATTTCCCCCTTTTATCTCATAACCCATTCTTATTCACCTCCTCCTACAATAGGGAAACATTTTGATGTGTTTGACATGTAGTATGGTATTTGAATGTGTTCTTACAAAAAATATATTATCTTTGTGCAATATTTTTCCAGTACATTTTTTGTATTATATATTATATTTTTCATCTTTAGAAGTTCCATTGGGTCTTTTTCTGGCTTCTATTTCTCTTTTATGTCCTTGTTTTCCTTTACCTCCTACTGAGTATATTGATAATGTTTTTAAATTGGAGTATAGTTGCTTTACACTGTTGTGTCAGTTTCTGCTGTACATCAAAATGAATCAGCCATATGTATACACATGAGTGAAAAGCAAAAGTGTGGGTCTCTCAGTCGAGTCTGACTCTTTGTGACCCCATGAACTGTACCCTCTGTCCATGGAATTCTCCAGGCAGGAATACTGGAGTGGGCAGCCATTCCTTTCTCTTGCGGTTCTTTCCCACCCAGGGATCAACCCAGGTCTCCCACATTGCAGGCAGATTCTTTACCATCTGAGCCACCAGGGAAGCCATGTCCCCCACCTTTTAAAAAAATTTCTTTCCCATTTAGGTCACCACAGAGCACAGAGCAGAATTCCCTATGCTATACAGTAGGTTCTCAATAGTTATATATTTTATACATAGCAGTGTATACATGGAGAAGGCAATGGCACCCCACTCCAGTACTCTTGCCTGGAAAATCTCATGGACGGAGGAGCCTGGAAGGCTGCAGTCCATGGGGTCGCTGAGGGTTGGACATGATTGAGCGACTTTACTTTCACTTTTCATTTCCATGCATTGGAGAAGGAAATGGCAACCCATTCCAGTGTTCTTGCCTGGAGAATCCCAGGGACGGGGGAGCCTGGTGGGCTGCTGTCTATGGGGTCACACAGAGTCGGACACGACTGAAGCGACTTAGCAGCAGCAGTGTATATATGTCAGTTCCAATCTCCCGTCTCATCCTACTCCACCTTTCCCCTTGGTGTCCATATATTTGCTCTCTGTGCCTGCGTCTCTATTTCTGCTCTGCAAGTAAGGTCATCTATACCATTTTTCTAGACTTATTGATAGTATTTAAAATAGCTGCTTTAAGGTCCTTGTCAGCTAATTCCCTTATATGTCATTTGTGGATCTAGTTTGATAGGCACTTTTTCTCATTTTGAGTCATACCTTCTTGCTTCTTTACATTAAAAAAAATAGACTATTTTTTAGAGAAGTTTTATGTTTCATTGTCATTGGAGACAAGAGAGAATTGTTTGATCTTGTGTGGCATATCTGAAAAACCACAGCAATATTACCATCTCGGTTATAAGGGACAGTTAAAGGCATGAGAGGAGGAACAGGAAGTGACATTTTTACCATGTGGAACCTTAATGAATTCAGGGTGAAACAAAAACACGCTAAAAGTCATCACACTTAAATGCAATTAATTCTATTACTTGGGGCTCTGACTGCATTCACCAGTGTAAGCCATGGAAGTGTGGCAGCAAGGCTGACCAGATGAATTCTGATAAATTGAGCTTGAACTCTGCACTGATTTCTCTTATAAAATTGGAGCCACATTTCCACATGGGGGTGCAGAGGAGAGAAGAACTGGTGGGAAGCCTTCATGGCCAGTCTTGAAACAGATGCCGTGTTTTAACCACACCATCAGGACAGGGTGCCCAGCTTGTCAGAAGTGAAGCTGTGCTCCTCGAAGGCAGGACTGTCTTTCGTCTTTGTGTAAGCATCAGAGCCACTGTCTGGTTTACCACGGGGGCTTTACCCTTGTCACTGAATGAGCGCCAAATGGCTAAGTGAAAAGACAGAGTAATTAATACTAGGAGTGTCGTGTGGTGTAATATACCTCAGGAATTCTATCGACCTTTCCTGACTCTGAGATCTTGTCCATCTTTGTCCAAGCATTGCTGTGTGGATGTGCGTGGAGGTGCGTGCACAAGCACACACACACCCCACAGTGGTTTTTCTTTTATGAGGGATTCAGCTCCCAAATTATCAATGAAAATCTCAGGTACAAAGTCACCTGAGACTCACATCAAATTGTGAGTCATCAAATTCTGCAGACTGACAGTCTGCAGAAGTGAGTATAAAGAAAACTCATTTCAACGCAAATTTAATGAGCATCTACTCTGGCCAGCACTGTACTGGGAAATGAAGAAATGCAAGAAAAGTATTTGATCTGAGCCCTACTCTAGGGCAATCTGTAATCTAGCTGACAAGATAGGACACATATATGAGATCACAGAGAGCTTCATGCAGCGATAAAATGTGTGGCATTGGCGACTGGAACTAAGTGAAAGCACAGGAAGGAGGATGAGTGGGCATGGAATAATCAGTGAAAACTTCACAAAGGAAAACACACTGAGGATGACACGTTGCTGGGATGTGTAGTGAAGTTGCAGTGGTTAGTGAAGCTGTAGCGAAGGCTTGTGGTTAACACTGGGAGGCTTTGGGCTCAGAGATACGGGGGTTTAAATCTTGCCATGGCTTTCCTCTTGCTGCCATGTGATCTCAACCACTCTAAACTTCAGGTTTTTCCTCTTCAAAGATGGAATAATTACAAGGTTGTGATTAAGTGAGATTATGCCTGGGCAGTGCTCGGCACCATTCCTGGCACCTAAAGGGATGATGATGTCATCAACTGGCAAGGAAGCTAGCCAAGAATGGAAGACAAGCTCAGCTGGGGGTGTGCTTAGTGACAGCAAGGTCTCCAGGTAGGCTCAAGTTTCAAATTCAGGAGTCATGGGCACGGAGTGAGAGATGAAGCCACAACAGAAGCCCTTTGTTGGGGGACAGAGAAAGCAGGACAGAGGGGGAAAACCCCGAGAAACACGTACGTGCCTGACTGTGCAGGTCTGAACGCTGCTTCCTTTGCGTGACACTGAAGCTAAAGACCTGGCCTCCTCCCAGAGAGTAGAGAACCACTCTTGTCCCTCTGTTGCCTCACTGTGACAGCTATTATCCCCTATCCCGGTCCTCTCATGAGGCATGATGAGGAAATGGTGAGAATGGATTAGTGCAGACTCATTACCACTCAAAGCTTATGCTCTGCGGAGAGTCAAGCTTGGTATCTGCAGCACAGCACACAGTCTTCAGTTGGAAATTGTCAAAATGGACAGAAGAGTCGAGACATCCATTCACTCGTCCAGCAAAGATGCACCCACGTTTCTGCAAAACAGGCCTGCCTTGTATCGTTAATGGTTGTATAATGATAAAGATGACTATCACACAATCCCTGCCCTCCGGAGGAGAGACTCATAAACAAATCGTTACATGCCATATACCGTGTGTCACAGAGAACTCAGAGTGCCATGAGACCACTGACCGGTGCTTGGGTAGGAAGGTGCCTAGCTGGCCATGTCCAGCAGCAGCTGACACCACCACTACCACTTCATGAATTTAGCAATCGGGGTGAAGAATGGAGGCTTGCTCCCTGCTCTCTCTGACCACCCCTCTTTGGCATGTGCTCTTGCTACCATAAGTGTTATCCACCCTCCTGACTGTAATCTTAGCATTAATGTGCCCACGGTAGTGCTCTTGAGTCACGCTCTTGCCTCATATGCTTTTGCCTCACCCCTGTCTCATGTTCCTTCAGTGGCAGCTTTTCCCACCCTCATCCTACTCTCTGGGGTGGTCCTGTGTCATCTCCACCTACAAGTCACTGTCGGCTCTGCTCATTCCCCACCCTTGTTCCTTGGCCCTGTGCAGACCTGCCACTCCAGGGAAGTGCATGGCTCCCCTTTGGGCTTCTCTCCTCCCTTTCCTGGGCTACATCCAGGGATGTATCCCCACCCCAGCCTGGAGAGGCTTTGTGCCAAAGAAGGACCCTAAATTAAAATCTACAAGCAATTAAACGCTTATTATAAATAAGTATCTAAACTAAAAATTCTAAACATTTTTAAATGACAGTGGTATTTTTGAAGAACTATTAGAAATATCTATATTTTTTGACTCAGTCATTTTACCTCTTGGAATCTGTCTCAAGGGGGAAAAACAGAAATTGATCTACAGAGATGTCCATCACAGCATTAATTATAATGGAAAAAATTAGAAACCAAGCAAATGTCTAAAAATAACCTCTGCTAAAGTTTAAAAAAGTATATGAATCAATAACAATACAGTGGGTTCATATATTTTTAAAATTTTAATGCTGTGGTGGACATCTCTATAGATCAATTTCTATTTTCTCCTCTTGAGACAGGTTCCAAGAGGTATAGCAATACTGGTCTTCCCTGGTGGCTCAGATGCTAAAGGATTTGCCTGCAGTGCAGGAGCCATGGGAGACCTGGGTTCGATCCCTGGGTTGGGAAGATCTGGAGAAGGGAATGGCAACCCACTCCAGTATTCTTGCCTAGAATTCCATGGACAGAGGAGCCTGGCAGGCTACAGTTCGTGAGGTCTCAGAGTCAGACATGACTGAGTGACTCACTTTACTTCACTTCATAACAATACCAAAAAAATGGAAGAGGGAGATTGAAATGCTTCTCTTTATAGAAGAATTCCAGCTAATACATATGGAAAAAATGATACTGTTGGAATATAACCATTTTGGTACCACCATGGAGAAGAGAATGGCTACCCACTCCAGGATTCTTGCCTGGAGAATACTGTGGACAGAGGAGCCTGGTGGGCTACAGTCCATGGGGTGGCAAAGAGTTGGACACAACTGAAATGACTTAGCACACAATCAAGGTTGAGCATAGCATTAATTCAGGCAAAGATGATCAGGAATGCTAAAATTGCTTGGTGAAAGACTGTTAGGGAGCAATACATTTCATGTTAGTGATTGTTTATTTAATGACAAGAAAAATCATAAAGACAGCATTCTACCTTCTTTTAAGAATTTCTCCATTAGGCATAGATTCTCACTTTCCTAGCCTTTGTTACAGCCTCCTTGCCCTCCTGGCTGTATCTGTAAATACTCTCCTTGATGAGCTTCCAAGACAGTACAACCACACAGAAGGGGAAATCCAAGCAGCAGGGCTCTTTGCCTGAGAATCTGATGGTCTTAATCTTTACCACAGGAGGGAAAAAATTTCAGCTATTCGGTTTGAAGATAGAGATTTATGGCCAGGAGGGAAGTGAGACAAGTCAGGCTACTGAGTTTTGCCAAGGGACCTGCCTCTGCCACCTTGCTGGCTAAGGCAGGGAAACCCAAAACTTGCTAGACCTTCTGTTGGCCTTAGGAGAGCTTGTATGAGCAAGCTCTCACCTTTGTGTGGAGCCTTAGGGAGAGGAGCTCAGGAAGGTGGGGAGGGAGGTCGGACGTGTTGCCAAGCTGGTGCCCTAGACAGCTCCTGCCTGCTAAGTGTATGATTTCCCTGAGTCGAGAGCGCTAAGCCCAGGAATACATGGCCCACAGATTTCTGCCCTTTCTACAGTGATGAGGTGCCTGGGGATTCCCACTCGAGTGATCACCAACTTCAATTCTGGCCACGACACAGACGGAAACCTGATCATTGATGAGTATTATGACAACACAGGCAGGATTTTGGAGAATAAGAAGAAGGACAGTGTCTGGTGAGAGACATCTCTTTCTGGGGCAAACTGCATGAGCCTGCTACCCTCCCATGCACCCCACCCCATTTCACCAGCCCCGAGGCTTGGTATCCCCAACCCTAAGGCTGGGGAGCAGCTAAACACAAATACAACCATCTTCTGAGTTTAATACATCACATCACAAGAGCTGTCTGCCCTGAGGGAGTTTTCCTCTTTTTCACCTCCTTCATTTAATATTCAACCTGTGGCTCTGATCACAGATGGCCTGAAGTCTCACCTCTGGACACAAAGGTGAGCTCATGACTGCCTCTGTGAGTGGACAGCAGACACAAGAAAGGGCTACGAGAGTCTTTTGAGAGAGAGTGAAGGGTTTCCATTGGCTCTGGAACCTTCACTCCTTACAAAGAGAGGAAAGCTCCTTTCTGGGCAAGCTAAGGCTCACCTGCCTCCCACAGAGGTGTGCAGGCCTGCAGCACCCTGACTTTCTATCTAGCTGTCCATCACTCATCGTCCCCTGCCTTACTCCAGAAAGAACTCGAGCATCAACTCTCCCTCAGCTTCACCTGACACTCACTCCTCTGGCTTCTGCCTCAGGAATTTCCACGTCTGGAATGAATGCTGGATGGCACGGAACGACCTCCCACCTGGATTCGGAGGCTGGCAGGTGCTGGACGCCACACCTCAGGAGACAAGCAACGGTGAGACTCTTGGGAGGACAGGCAGAGCCCAGCGCCACAGAAACAGCCCCCACTTCCACCCAGCCCTGCAGCCACCGCCCAGCGAGGCCCCTCTGTTCCCCATCAGGCCTCTACTGCTGCGGCCCTGCCTCTGTCAGAGCCATCAGAGAAGGAGAGGTGGATCTGAACTACGACACAGCCTTCGCCTTTTCCATGGTGAATGCTGACTGTATGGCCTGGCTGGTCTTTGGAGGGAAGGAGCAGAAACTTCACCAGGACACCAATACTGTTGGCAATTTTATTAGCACCAAGAGCATCCAGAGCGATGAACGGGATGACATCACAGAAAACTACAAGTATGAAGAAGGTATGACCAAGCCAGGCCCCTGCAGAGTCCAAGTCCTGTAGGCACCTTCCCCAAGACCCCAGCGGACCTCTCTGCCAGCTGGGACAGTCCTCTGCAGCCGGGGAGCCAGAACCTAGGCCCACTGTCTCCTCAGCCCTTCAGGTTTAAGGGCCCAGTTGAGGTCCCCACTGCCTCGCTTCCTCATGTCCCTCCCCACCCCACTCCCCACAGGCAGTGAGCACCGTCTGCAAGATATTCACATGGATCGCAGGGCCATCGACAGCCATCATATAGCAATAGTATATGTCCTCCTTGCCTCTGCCTTCCTGAAAAATCAAACTGAAGAGGGCAGAAGATTGAGTAAACGTTTTCCTACTAGTTAATTTTATTAATTTCATTTAACTTATTGTTTGATTTGTGTTTTATTGGGTGTTTGGAGGACAGGCCAGACCACAGCTAGCACCGCAGCCGATGTAAGGCCAAACATCCACTCCCACAACCACACCGTGCAGAGGGTGGTTCTGAGAAATGGGATCCCTGGCAGGGTCTTCTGACCCAAGCCAGTGGGGCAAGGGGCATCTACGTCAGTCAGCTGTGGACTGATTCCTGGAAATTGAGACCAACCACCAGTTTTGAGTACTAGGGAGCCAAGCAAAAACACACAATCTAAGAGGACCAGAAGCAAGGAGAGGGCCAGGATCTGAGTAGGAGCGAATCAGGACTGTGTAGGCTGGTGGCGGGAGCACCTGAGATTCCTGGAAGTGCCATGAAGTGCGTGTTTGTGTTTGTCTATGTGGGCCTTTAGGGCCAACACAGAGAAGGCCCAGAGTCCAAGCCTAAGACACAAGCATTGAACATATCCAGGGTACTGGCAATCCATCCCTCCACCTCAATTCTCTCTGCGGCTGTCTTCACTGGGGATCTCTTCAAGGACAAGTGGTTTATCAGTGAGGAGATTTAAAAGCTACAAGAGGGAAGGAGAATGAGCAAGTGAGATGAGGAAGGGGAGCAAGCCAATACTGGGAGTCTTGTCAGGTCTGTTAGCACTGTGGGCGGGTGGCTGGGGCTCAGTCTGCTGGGGTCCCTGCCAGTGGGGTGGCTGAGAAAATGTAGGATGAAGAATGCTGTGGTCTCACTGTGGCCAAATCATTTGTTGTTAATCTGAAATTCAAATTAAAGTGCTCTGTATTTTAATTTGCTATTTGGCAATCCTATCAGAGATTTAGTGTAAAGTGTAGAGCAATACTGCAGATTTATCCCACCCAGGAGGCAAGGGGCCTAGGCTATTTTATCCACCAACTCTTTTTGGTCAGGGGTTGAGGGCTGCTCTTGGGGGCATAAATTTCCTAGTGCTTTCAGTCTGCTCCATGCATGAGGTGAGTCAGTTGGGGTGGCAGAGTAAGCCTCAGACGGAGAGTCTCAGGTGGTGGAATTTGAAACGAGGGCACTGGTGCTGTGCTCTGCCCTCCCAGGCTCTCTGCAGGAGAGGCAGGTGTTTCTGAAGGCTCTTCAGAAGATGAAGGCTGGAAGGTCCCCAGGCTCCCTCCGAGCAGAATCGCAACCTAGGCCCGTGCCACTGAGTGACAGCCCTCGGAGCCCGGCTGCTCCTTCTCTCCAGCCCAGTGATGTTGTCCAGGTCTCCCTGAAATTCCAGCTGCTCGACTCGCCCGACATGGGCCAGGACATAAGGTTTGTCCTGCTGGCCCTCAACATGTCGCCCCAGTTCAAGGACCTCAGAGTGAACCTGAGTGCCCAGTCTCTGCTGCATGATGGCAGCCCCCTGCTCCCATTCTGGCAGGACACAGCCTTCATCACACTCTCTCCTGAAGAAGGTATGGGCTCTGGGTATGGGCATGAACACAGAGCAGCTTATGGAAATGCCATAAGGGGGGTCAGGCCAGTCACAGGTTTGCGGGCAGATCCCTGTGACAGTCGTCTTCCTAGTGTCTCCTCCATGGAGCACATGGTCCTCCTCCTTTCTTCCTCCTCCCTCTCCTCTACTCCTTCTGTTTCTTTCCTTTAACCTCCTCCTTCTTCTTCTCCTCAATCCTTCCTTTACTACCTCAAGGAACATGGGCTGGGTTAGTGAGGAAAGCCTGAGATTTGAAGTCCTCCAGACCTCGGAGAAGGCAATGGCACCCACTCCAGTACTCTTGCCTGGAAAATCCCATGGACAGAGGAGCCTGGTAGGCTGTAGTCCATGGGGTCTCGAAGACTTGGGCACTACTGAGCGACTTCACTTTCACTTTTCACTTTCATGTATTGGAGAAGGAAATGGCAACCCACTCCAGTGTTCTTGCCTGGAGAATCCCAGGGATGGGGGAGCCTGGTGGGCTGCCATCTGTGGGGTCGCACAGAGTCGGACACAACTGAAGTGACGCAGCAGCAGCAGCAGCAGACCTTGGTTAGAGCCTCAGAGCACCCACATACTAGTAGAATAACCCTGGGCAAGCCATTTCACCTCCCAGCCCCTCCAACAGAAAACTGAGTACCTGCTTCATTGGGGGCTCAGTAAGGTTGGCCTCTCCTCTGCATAGTAGGGTCCCAGATCCACCCAAGCCTAGCTGATTTCTCTAGCAAGTCTCACCCATCCTGTCTTCTCTCCCTAGCAAAGACCTATCCCTGCAAAATCACCTATTCCCAGTACAGCCAGTACCTGTCCACAGACAAGCTGATCCGCATCAGCGCCCTGGGTGAAGAGAAGAACAGTCCTGAGAAGATCCTGGTGAACAAGATCATCACCTTAGCCTATCCCAGCATCGAGATTAATGTAGGCAAGAGCCCTGCACGTGGCCTGGGGGCTCCTTGGGACTGACTGGGGGTTGCGGATAGAGACCCCTGAGAGCTTGCTCGGAAACTTGGGCTCAAATGGGAGGATCCTGAGTGGGGGAAGAGTGCTGCCTGAACAAAGGTCAGTTCAGGTTTGATGTGCTACTTCCTGTCTGTGGATCCTTAGACAAGTCCTGGGCTTCTGCATCTTGAACTGTCAATGATAGGCTTAGACTAGATGGCCTCCGAGGACTCCTCTTTCTCTGACATCCTGGTGGGGAGACTTCACAGGGCTCTTCCTGCCAGTGCTGTTTCCCCAAGGCCAAGCAGCCTCCTAGTCCTGCCAATATGAGCCTGGGGTGCCCCCTGGTGGGGTGCATCTGGCAAGCCCAGCCACTGGAGTCTATTTTAGGGAGGGTTTCCAAAGGTGCCTCCAAGTTTCCTGAGGCTACTTCCTTCTCTCCAAGCCCTGAATAATCCACTGGTCTTGACTGGCACACTGGTGTGAAAAGAAACTGAGCCAACTAAGATAAAAGGGTGAGAAGGGATGGAGTTAGACTGTGAAAAGAAAAAAAAAAAACAACTGTCCCCAAATGATCCTACCCACTCACATTATCCCTGAGAATCCTTTGGAGCTCTTGTTTATTTCACATTTCAATGAAATCCTTGCAGAAGAGGAAATATTACTGAAGACTCCCAAGTTATCAGACCTTTCCATACAATGGATTGAGTAGAAATATTTTACACAAATGTTCATACATGTGTAAGTGAAGTAAAAGTTTCACATAACAATATCTTGTGTGATAAACACTGATATTCTATTTCATTTTAAAAAATTAATTTAATTATTTTAATTGGAGGCTAATTATTTTACAATATTGTGGTAGTTTTTTGCCATACATCAACATGAATCACCCACGGGTGCAAAATTGTCCCCCATCCCGAACACCCCTCCTATCTCCCTCCCCATACTATCCCTCTGGGTTGTCCCAGAGCACCGGCTTTGAATGCCCTGCTTCATGCATCGAACTTGCACCTGTCATCTAGTTTACATATGGTAATATACATGCTTTAATTCTCTCAAATTATCCCACTCTCACCCTATCCCACATAGCCCAAAAGTCAGTTCTTTACATCTGTGTCTCTTTTGCTGTCTTGTATATAGGGTCATCATTATCATCTAAATTCTCTCTCTCTCTCTCTCTCTCTCTATATATATATATATATATATACACACACACACACACACACACACACACACACATTAATATACTGAATTGGTGTTTCTCTTTCTGACTTACTTCACTGTGTATAATAGGCTCCAATTTCATCCACCTCATTAGAATTGCTGGGATGTGGGTCATAGAAGATCTTGCTGTGATTTATGTCAGAGTGTTCTGCCTATGTTTCCTTCTAAGAGTATAGTTTCTGGTCTTACATTTAGATCTTTAATCCATTTTGAGTTTATCTTTGTGTGTGGTGTTAAAAAGTGTNTTCACTGTGTATAATAGGCTCCAATTTCATCCACCTCATTAGAATTGCTGGGATGTGGGTCATAGAAGATCTTGCTGTGATTTATGTCAGAGTGTTCTGCCTATGTTTCCTTCTAAGAGTATAGTTTCTGGTCTTACATTTAGATCTTTAATCCATTTTGAGTTTATCTTTGTGTGTGGTGTTAAAAAGTGTTCTAGTTTCATTTTTTTACAAGTGGTTGACCAGTTTTCCCAGAACCACTTGTTAAAGAGATTATCTTTTCTCCATTGTAGATTTTTGTCCCCTTTGCCAAAGATAAGGTGCCCATAGTTGCATGGATTTATCTCTGGGCTATTTTGTTCCATTGATTTATATTTCTGTCTTTGTGCCAATACCATACTGTATTGATGACTGTAGCTTTGCAATATAGTCTGAAGTCAGGAAAGTTGATTCCTCCTGTTCCATTCTTCTTTCTGGCTATTCGAGGTTTTTTTGTGTTTCCATACAAATTGTGAAATTATTTGTCCCTAGTTCTGTGAAAAATACCACTGGTAGCTTAATAGGGATTGCACTGAATCTATAGATTGCTTTGGGTAGTATACTCATTTTCATTATATTGATTCTTCCAATCAATGAACATGGTATATTTCTCCATCTATTTGTGTCATCTTTGATTTCTTTCATCAGTGTTTTATAGTTTTCTATATATGGGTCTTTTGTTTCTTTAGGTAAATTTATTCCTAAGTATTTCATTCTTTTTGTTGCAATGGTGAATGGGATTGTTTCCTTAATTTCTTTCTGTTTTTTCATTGTTAGTGTATAGGAATGCAAGGGATTTCTGTGTATTAATTTTATATCCTGCAACTTTACTATACTCATTGATTAGCTCCAGTAATTTTCTGGTGGTATCTTTAGGGTTTTCTATGTAGAGGATCATGTCATCTGCAGACCGTGAGAGTTTTACTTCTTCTTTTCCAATCTGGATTCCTTTTATTTATTTTTCTTCTCTGATTGCTGTGGCTAGGACTTCCAAAACTATGTTGAATAGTAGTGGTGAGAGTGGGCACCCTTGTCTTGTTCCTGATTTTAGAGTAAATGCTTTCAATGTTTTGCCATTGAGGAAAATGTTTGCTGTGGGTTTGTCGTATATGGCTTTTATTATGTTCCTTCTATTCCTACTTTCTGGAGGGTTTTTATCATAAATGGGTGTTGAATTTTGTCAAAGGCTTTCTCTGCATCTATTGAGATAATCATGGTTTTTATCTTTCAATTTGTTAATATGGTGTATCAGATTGATTTGCATATATTGAAGAATCCTTGCATCTCTGTGATAAAGCCCACTTGGTCATGATGTATGATCTTTTAAATATGTTGTTGGATTCTGTTTGCTAGAATTTTGTTGAGGATTTGTGCATCTATGGTTGTCAGTGATATTGGCCTATAGTTTTCTTTTTTGGTGGCATCTTTGTCTGGTTTTGATATTAGGGTGATGTTGGCCTCTTAGAATGAGTTTGGGAGTTTGCCTTCCTCTGCTATTTTCTGGAAGAGGTTGAGTAGGATAGGTGTTAGCTTTTCTCTAAATTTTTGGTAGAATTCACCTGTGAAGCCATCTGGTCCTGGGCTTTGGTTTGTTGGCATATTTTTATTACAGTTTTGATTTCCGTGCTTGTGATGGGTCTGTTAAGATTTTGAAGGTTATACTTTCATAAGAATTCGTCCATTTCTTCCAAGTTGCCCATTTTATTGGCATATAATTGCTCATAGTAGTCTCTTATGATCTTTTGTATTTCTGTGTTGTTTGTTGTGATTTCTCCAGTTTCACTTCCAATTTTATTGATTTGATTCTTCTCCCTTTTTTTCTTGATGAGTCTGGCTAACAGTTTGTCTATTTTATTTATCATCTCAAAGNCATTTCTTCCAAGTTGCCCATTTTATTGGCATATAATTGCTCATAGTAGTCTCTTATGATCTTTTGTATTTCTGTGTTGTTTGTTGTGATTTCTCCAGTTTCACTTCCAATTTTATTGATTTGATTCTTCTCCCTTTTTTTCTTGATGAGTCTGGCTAACAGTTTGTCTATTTTATTTATCATCTCAAAGAACCAGCTTTTAGTTTTGTTGATTTTGTTATAGGCTTTGTTTCTTTTTCATTTATTTCTGTTCTGATTTTTATTTCTTTCCTTTTACTAACTTTGGGGTTCTTCTGTTCTTTTTTTAGTTGCTTTAGGTGTAAAGTCAGGTTGTTTATTTGATGCTTCTCTTGTTTCTTGAGGTAGGCTTGTATGGCTAAGAACCTCCCTCTTAGCACTGCTTTCACAGAATCCCATAAGTTTTGGATTGTTGTGTTTTCATTTTCATTTGTCTCTATGCATATTTTGATTTTCTTTTTGATTTCTTCCATGATCTATTGGTTATTCAGAAGCATTTGTTTAGCCTCCATATGTTTGTGTTTTTAGTAATTTTTTTCCTGTAGTTGATGTCTAATCTTACCACATTGTGATCAGAAAAGATGCTTGAAATGATTTTCATTTTAAAAAATTTACCAAGACTAGATTTAGGGCTCAGGATGTGATCTATCCTGGAGAATGTTCTGTGTGCACTTAAGAAAAAGGCGAAATCTATTGTTTTGGGGTGAAATTCCCTGTAGATATAAATTAGGGCTAACTGGTTCATTGCATCATTTAAAGCTAGTGTTTCCTTGCTAATTTTCTGTTTGGTTGATCTATTCATAGGAGTGGGGTATTAAAGTCCCCCAGTATTATTATGTTACTGTTAATTTCCCCTTTCATACTTGTTAGCATTTGCCTTATGTATTGAGGTGCTCCTATGTTGGGTACATATATATTTATAATTGTTATATCTTCTTTTTGGATTGATCCTTTGGTCATTATGAGGTGTCCTTCTTTGTCTCTTATCATGGTCTTTATTTCAAAGTCTGTTTTATCTGATATGAGTATTGCTACTCCTGCTTTCTTTTGGTCTCCATTTGCATGAAATAGCTTTTTCTAGCCCCTCACTTTCAGTCTGTATGTGTCCCTAGGTTTGAGGTGGGTCTCTTGTAGACAGCATATATAGGGGTCTTGTTTTTTTATCCATTCGGCCAGTCTTTACCTTTTGGTTGGAGCATTTAAACCATTTACATTTAAGGTAATTATTGATAAATATGATCCTATTACCATTTACTTTGCTGTTTTGGGTTCATTTTTATAAACCTTTTCTGTGTTTCCTGTCTAGAGATCTTTTAGCCTTTGCTGAAGAGCTGGTTTGGTGGTGCTGATCTATTTCATTTTTTAAAAAATGTTAATGACAATCCATTAAGTCGTCCATACTTGGAAAAACACAAGCCATGGAAATCTAGTTCTTTAGGAAGCAGATCTAGGGAATAGCGCCCTCAAATGTCTGCTGAACTGTGGGATGAGACTAATTCTCCTCTCTGGATTTCCTTGTTCAGGTTTTAGGAGCAGCCATTGTGAACCAGCCGCTCTCTATACAGGTGGTATTTTCAAACCCCCTCTCGGAGCAGGTTGAAGACTGTGTGCTGACTGTGGAAGGAAGTGGTCTCTTCAGGAGACAGCAGAGAGTCCTGTGAGTGCTGGCAGTGCCCACTCTTCCTCCCATCTTATCCTCGGGGTGGAACTGTCCTTTGTTCTAGACATAGGGGAAGGGGAAGTCTGGCTTCTGAGTAGAAAGGGGCTCTGGCGTTATCATAATCCCATGGTTTTCTGACAGTCTGTTTTCTCTGCTGCAGCATTGGAGTCCTCAAACCCCATCACAAAGCCGGTCTCACTCTGGAGACTATCCCTTTCAAGAGTGGCCAAAGGCAAATCCAAGCGAATCTGAGGAGCAACAAATTTAAGGACATCAAGGGTTACAGGAATGTCTATATAAACTCTGGGTTATAAATTCTGGGACAAGGAGCTGGATATATAGCTTTAGGCAAAGAGCATGTGTTAGGCTTTAGGCAAAGAGCAAGTTCAAATGCAAGCTGTGCCATTCCCCACCCAAACAGAGGCTTCTCTTGGCTCTGACGTGAGCAGCAGAGGAGAAGATGGCCATGGATAGCCCCCTGGGCCATTTGCATTGCTCTCCGGGGACTCTGCTCAGGGCCCAAGGATTCCACGGTGTCCTGTCCAGAACTGTGAGACCGACCATGCAGTCCAGAATGGCAGAGTTGATTTAATGACCCCCAGACGTCCAGGAAAGAAGAAGACTGGCTGAGCAGCTGTCTCTTTGTCACTACAATGGCTACTTCCTTAGTACCAATAAACTTCAGCTCTCATTCTCATCTTTGTGTGCCCAGACACCCATCACTTCCCCCACAGCAGCTCCACCTTTCCCCTGGATGCTGGGAGTGAGTGTTTTCCTGTTCTACTACTTGAGCCCACTCACTCATTCAAAAAACATTTACCAAGGAGTTTGGGATGGACGTGTACATACTGCTATATTTAAAATGGATAACCAACAAGGTCCTACACAGAACTCTGCTCAGTGTTCTGTGGCAGCCTAGATGGGAGGGGAGTTTGGGAGGAGAATCGATACATGTACATGTACGGCTGGGTTGCTTCACTGTCCACTTGAAACTACCACAACACTGTTAATTGGCTACTCTCTAATACACAATAAAAAGTTCAAAAACAAAAAAAAGAGAGTCAAGAAGCATGTACTGAGTGGTTGGTCTGTGCCAGGCACTGTTCAAAGTGCGTGCTTGCTCAGTCGCTCAGCTGTGTCCTACTCTTTGTGACTCTATGGACTGTAGAGGATGAAGCAGTAAATAAAGCAAAGGCCCTGCCCGCTGAAGCTTCCATCCTGGGGGTGGGGAGACAGACAGTCAATATGTCAATTAAAAAATAAGGCACTTACAGATGGTCTATCGGTCATGATTGAGTTAGGAAAACAAAAACCTTTGCAGATGTCTCTGCTGCTGCTTAGTTGCTTCAGTTGTGTCCAACTCTGTGTGACCCTATGACTGCAGCCTGCCAGGCTCCTCTCTTCATGGGATTCTCTCGGCAAGAGTATTAGACTGGGTTGCCATGCCCTACTCCAGGGGATCTTCCCCACCCAGGGATCAAACCCGGGTCTCCTGCATTACAGGCAGATTCTTTATCACATAGATGTCTCTACATGCTACTGTCTTTACATCTTAGAAAAAAGTCTGGGAGATCTCTCACTTGGGCATCCTTTGAATCCCTTCCCAAATCACATGTAAGAAGTCCCTCAATCTTAACTGACCCAACCCCTTGGCTAAAAGTCCACTGGTGCGTTGTGGTACTGGATGGCTTAGTTCTGGAGAGAAAGCTGGCTAAATAATACAGTGAGGTAGATTTTAGGTAGGGAGTGAAGTATCTCAGACTTTTCTATTGGTTGCTGCTGGTGTTTATGGTCCTATTGAGCACAAAGCAACTGCGATCATTGTTTCCCCTGGCACACACCAGCTTTCTCACAGCAATGCAGGAAGTTCTGTGTGGAGAAAGGCATGATCCACCCGCCCTCCAGGCACTAGCTACGTGACTGAGGCAGCTGCTTAGGGCATATATTAAATGCACGCATTAAATAAAAAAGTTACATACTTCTGTTATATATGAACAGAAGGATAAATGCAGTTAATCAGAGGGAAAGGAAGGGGTGTGGTGGGAATTGCAGAGTAGGTTGATAGTCCTCTTAAAGAGAGGGCTGAGAACCAGGAGGATTCTGGCAGCATGGAGGTGGAGGTAGCCTATAATTATTTCGTTCTATAATTATAATCTGACAGTCATGAAAAATGGTTTAAGGAGAACATCATGGAGGGGGGCATGCTATAGAGGCAGTGTCCCCTGAAGGACTTGGAGTATTTCTGCTACTGCACTCAGACTCTTTCACAAACCCTGATTTTAACACCATATTCATTTACTCTTTTCATCAGCAAGTACCCACTGAGTTTCTGATAGGGGCCAGGCCCTGAGTTAGGCACCTAGGACAAAAGAAGGACCAAGAACTGCCCTTGTGGAGCTCAAATTAAGCACGTTGAGAATGAAAAATAAACAGGAGGGGACTTCCCTGGCAGTCCAATGGTCAAGATCTCACCTTTCAATGCAGGGGTTGTGGGTTTGATCCCTGGTCAGGAAGCTAAGATACCACATGCCTCAGCCAAAAAGAAAAAAAAAAAAAAAAAAACAAAAAAAAAAAAAAA